>APFE030674473.1:43829-88654 GCA_000404065.3 Pinus taeda | reverse complement strand
CCCTTTCTCTGAAGAAGAAATGCCAATGGGGCAGACTTCAGGTACAGGCCTGCCCAGCATGGAGGCCTCAGCTAGCTCCTTCCAACAAGAGCAAGAAAGGGCAGCAGGAGGAGAAGTTAGCTCCTCAGGCCAGCAAAGGGAAGGCGAGAAGAGCATCAAGCAGCAATTCAAGGACATTAAAAAGAGAAATGAACCCTTGAGGCTGCAGTTATATAATCACTTATTAAAAATGGCTCCCACAAACCAGCAAAGACTCATGTCTACATATGATGCACATGAAGGAAAAATGATTATGAGCCATTTTACACCAGCAGTGTAGCAACCACAGTCAGCTGTAGATTATAGCAGGACCAACCTTGAGGTCCTGTCCAAGGACATCCACCCAATGGATCAAATAGAATTGCACAAACAAACGGGTGAGATGGTGTATGCCACATTGGCAGATAAAACCTTGGTGAACTATAGGCTACAAAATAGCCTAAATAACACCGCTGCACAACTTGAGCTGGAAAGGGATTCCTCTCAAGCAAAAGACAACAGGATCAAAGCTCTAGAGGAAATCATAATAGAGCTTGGACATGATCCCAAAGATATCAAGGCAGTGCAGGAGATTTTGAAGCTGAGGGATGTTGATATGGCAGCATTGAGAAAAATGGTAAAGATCCCAGCAACTCTTCATCCTCAAACAGAAGAGATTGCCCAGCTCAGACAAGATAAGGATGCAGCTGCTATGCTGATGACATTGTATAAAGAGCTCATCCACACCCAAAAGAAGCTGCAGGAATCAGAGGCTACCCTACAGGCAGCATTACAGCAAAAGGAGGCAGGACAAACCTCACAACCTCCTCCAGAAACAATAAATCTTGAGGAAACCCCTCAAACCGCTGCCCCTCCCAGCCAACAGACACAACAGGCAGCACCATCCACCTCAGCACCATCCGCCTCAGCACCAACAACAGAGAAGGCTGAAAGCCTTGACATGCAAAAGCTGAGGAATGAAATTCAAGTCTTGGAGTCTCAGATGACAGAGTTAAATCAAGCCAAGGACACTCTGGCGAAAATCAATGAGAAATATGACAAGTCCAAGCAGAATGTGGCTGAAAGAGAAAGGGAGGTAAAGGCTCTTAAGAAGAGAATAACTGAGCTAGAAAAGGAGCTAACACTGGACAATGTGACATCTGAGCTCAAAAGGGTCCTATGGGCCAATATTGGCCAGTCAATCACAGATCAGTGGGAGTACATTGAGGCCATCCATGAGCAAATAACGCTCATTGGGAAAGCACACAGAGAGATCCAACGGGCAAGGGCATCTCTAGGCAATATGCCTGAGATTGCCACTAAAATGATTAACGTGCTGAACTACAGGACAAGCTCCCAGCTCATCAAAATGGGAATTGGCAACAGGACTGAGACCATTTCACTGATCAAATGGGTCCTAACATTAAGAAACCTGGTTCAGACCCTGGAAAGAAGAACCCAGGATATGCAAGAAGATATCAACAAATTTCAGAACAGGTTCATGGCATTGCAAAACAGGGGTCTTCCTAGCTTGCTGGAGACATCAGGGAGGTTGCTCTCACATGAAAAATATGCCAAGAGAGTGAACACTTTTGCTGGAAATCAAATTACAGAGACAGCTAGTACATCAGCAGAAACAGGACCAGCAACAGGACAGACCCTCTTCAACAGGGTGGAAAGTTTATTTTTCATTATGAATGAGATCACACACTTGTTTGATGAGCCTCCCCATTTTTACAAGTACACAGAGGCAGATGAGACCATGGGCTCAATTTTGAGGCATCAATTGCCTACACAGGATGTGTGGGATAATTTGATACAATTACTGTTAAATCAAAGTCAGTAATTATTTTATTACTTTTTGAAAATATTTAAGTTTTCATACACAGGAAGATAAAGACACATCAGCAGGTATGCAGAAAGAGGCTAAGCCAACTCAGCACAAATATTCGGCCACCACAGCAGCACTGGCAGTCATAGGTGACAGGGCTGAGAGGCTACAGGAGGACAGAGCTGCACAGACACGTCATTCAGCAGTTATAACAAAGCGCTCAACCGACTCAGTGAACTCCAAAGGTCAAAATATTCTGACAAGAGTAAAGAGAACTTATGTTGTATTAAAAGATTGTAATAACTTCTCATCTACTACTCCTGTACGAGTTAAAGTAGATATTTATCTCTCAGATGACTCAATACCTGAGATATTTTGTATGAGACTTCTATATATTCCCCCTTGCATTTGTTAGCAGGGGTTGGACATTGGATGTAAGAGATCGCTCATATCTATTCTGCTCTTTCTTTTACTGTAATTCTCAGAGAAGTAATACAAAGGATGATGGAATTTCCAAAGCTCTGTGTTGTTTGATGTTCTGCTGGTGTTTAGCTCAAAGTTGCAGGATTCCTGCGTATCTCATGACACAATAAGTTTCTCTTGTAACTCTTTGTTATGTGTTTGTCATCTTTCATATCTCTTTCGTGTTTCCTATGTTTAAACAGTTAATAACAAGGAAAAAGAATAGTTCCAGGATTTAATCACAAATTACCCTGAACTCAATCTAAGCTATTTTAAATATCTTTTCTTCAGTTATAGTAATAAAAGCGTAATTCTCAATTGCTACCCTTTTACACTACATCATCACAGTGATTATTGTTTCAGGAATTCAAGTTTGCTCCTGAGGAATACATCCCTTTCTCACATCCCAGCTTAGTGAAAAATTCTTAAATGCTTTTCATTGGTTGTTTGCACTCCATTACCACAATTTATAATTTGTTTCATGAAGTATCTAAATGGCCCTGTAACTCCAGCTGCATCAAACTCAGGATTTCAAGAAACCAACAGCCACAGACTCCATTGCCCAATGGACTAATTTTACCTGCAGAACTACAATTTAAAGTTTCAAAAAGACATCCTCCCAACCAAACATAAAACAAAAACCTAACCTTCATAACTAGCCTAAAAATTTCCATAGAACAGAGACAAAACTTAAAGAGAGAGCCCTCTCTGATTACAGTTGGGCTAGAAGCTGCAATCCAAAGATTGGTTAGTGGTTACCCCGGCCGTATTCCCTTGGGAGTCAAAGGGAACAACCTGGGTGTTAACACCTCCCACTTGTAGGCCAACTACACTGTTATTCTTTCTTACAGTTAACCATTGCCGAGCTAGATTCAAAGCCTAAAGAGTGAAGTGATCAAGGGATATTCATAAGTCAAGTTACAACCACATGGGAATCTGTTGGCTTATTGGGCCCTGACCCAGTTTCGGAAGAGTTATTAGCCAAACAAATCCCGTAGCTATCGTCCCTTTCAGTAATAGCCCGTAGAGCACGGACTGAGGTCTCACCCGAGGTAGCAAGGGAGGGTGCTGGAACCAGGTTTCCGCACCCTTGGGATGTCTAGATGTGGTCTCGAGGAGTTGTGACCCGTTCTATGGTCTCACGCTATTTTTTACCGTTATCGAGCTTTGTGAAGATTTGCATAGGTGCACTTTCTTATTAACGAAATCGTTATATATTTGGTCTTCTAGTTACAATCTTTAAGCAAACATTTAACAATGAAACCCAGTGCGCACAATCATAATTCTTTTAAAGACATAAACACATATAACATATGCATAAACCAGAATACACTAGATCCGCGATATTTCAGAAACAACTTATCTTTATTAATATCTTCTGTCAATACACCAGATCCGCCCTACGCACTCAGCTGCAGGGGTCTGCACACACAGCTGCGGACTCTACTAGGCCTCTATGCACACAGTTGTAGAGCCTTTATTTATCTACCAACACCCTTGACTCAAACTTATAGACACAAAGATTATTGCCTTCACAAACTTATAACATCAAGATCCAAAATCAACAACTTAAAAACTGCCCTTTAGCCATAGAGCCTTGCTCTATTTATACATTCCCATGTTCCACGGACCATGGGAAGGCCGATTTAATTCCTATTATTTTACATTATTCTCGGGTAGACAACCCTTTGACTTGACTCATTACAACTCACACTCCATGCGCTTCGCGGAGTCTTTACCATACTTTTTCCCAAAATTGTGGACTTTGAGTCCTAGAACTGTTACGTGGGGCCTTTGCTACCCAACAACCCCCCAACACAATCAACATGACTCATCCCGAGTCACTCGGCTGGTGCAACAATCTTTGCACAAAGGTCATGCAACAACTTCTACGTTTCACTGGCACTTGCAACAAATTCTTCCGCCATCTGTTGTACTTGTTCTGCGTGAGCCACTGATGCATCATTATCAGATTTCGTTGCTTGCCTGGGTTCTGCTGCTGCCTGCATGTGTGCTAACTTTCTTTCAATGTTGGTGGAGACTACGAATGCCTCATCAAGCCAAGGCTGGATGCGTTCTTTAAGAACTACCTCCTTCTGTTGAGCGATGTCAATTTGTGCCTTGAGAACCTGGGCCTCCCTTTGGCTAATCATTATGTGATGGCAATCATTTGCACAGTCCCCTGGACTTTGTCATATGCCTGTTGTAACTCCCGCGCTTTTGTTTCTACCTGCTGGAGCGTTGGGTCGTTCTGTAGGGATGTGAGCATAAGGAGGGACTGATCCAACAATCCCGAGAAATCTTGGACCATGTGCTTTATGACTTCCAATCTTGCTTGAATTTCACTGCGGTGTTGTTCGCGAACTTCCAGGGGTGTGGGTGTTTGTGCCTTCAGTCTTAGCTCCACAATTCACAAATTTAATCCCCACGGAGCTTTTGCGGCCTCCTCCTGAGTCGTACAAAATCTTGTCACCATGTGATGAATCTTATCAGGTAGTGGAAGTTCCGCTGGGACAACCAACTCTGGTACCTTGTTGCAAACCTCCACCACAGCATGTTCCACTTCCCGGTTGTGGGCGACCAAGTCATCACGCTATAGGCTGACCTGCTCTAGATTTTCCTTATGCTTCATTAAGAATTGGAGGGCGTGGTCTTCCTTGGCACGCAACTCAGCAGTTACCCCATCTTGTAGTTGGTAGAGGGTTTCTCGAGCCAGAGCTGTCAAATTCAACCCCCAACTTTGCATGTCCCCTTTGGATTCAGCTAGGACAGCGCTTGTTGGCAACATTAAAGTATGCATTGTGTGACTATGCACCATCTGCTCGGCTATGGTTGTATCATCTGCTAGGTTTGGTATCATCCCTCCTGAGGGTTGCGCCTATAATGCCTGCAATTGCACTTTGAGCTCCCCCAACATAGTTGTCTACTCTGTCATCAGCTCCTCCAATGCGCTAGTAGTGACATTGCGCGCTGGTTTGCTACTTTTAAGAAATTCTTTCTCCAAAGTCTTTGTTGTTTTTGACTTCTTGCATGCATGTGGCGATTCCTTACTGCACGACCTTCTTCCTTGGGGAAATTTTGTGGTAACGTCTACGTGTTTTTGTGTCTTTGATTCCTTCTACATGTCCTGTTCTGAGGACATTTCCTGATCCTCTGGGATCTCCTATGCAATTGCTTCCTGGGTTGCTTCCTGCAGCGAAGCGGCCTTCTATCCCTGACGGGTCCTTTCTTCTAATTTAGTGAGTCGCAGCTAGATTTCCTTCTTTTTCTATTGTGCTACCATCCTTTCTAATGTGGCCATGTCCGGGGCGCGCCATTCTGCCAATACCTCGTAAATTGGATCGTCCATTACAATGAATGGGAGCTTGACTCATGTTCTCTTTGGATCCTTCTGTGCCCGGATATATAGGTTGTGTATGTCTGCTTTGAACTTGGCCGTGCTTTGCAAACTGTTGTAGACTGTTGGGGACATCCATGGTCTACGAGCGATCCATGTTCGAATACTTGCTTCCATGAATATCCAAAATACCTTGATCTCCCGAACCCTCGCGGCATCCTTTGTAGCCCAGAGCGAGGTAAACCACACTTCTTCAAGTAGGTTGTACTCAATGCTGGGAAACTGGCTACCTTGTGGTAGTTCTCCTGCAACCAGAAGGATTGATAGTAGCAACCATACATAATGGAAAGTCTTACCTTTTTCCTGGGCTTCCTTACAATTTGTCAGAAATTTGTCGCATAAGAACTGCACCCAGTTGAACTGAACTCCTTCTGCACACTGCTCCGCAAGCGCAATGACAGTGGCTGACACCTCATATGTGTGGCATTTCCTCATGAGTTTACTAACTAGTAGCTGGGTGGTGACTCGCACCCCTTGGTCTTTGATGCTTGCTCTTACATATCTCCGCTTTCATTTTTCCAACTTATATTTAACCTTCATTGTTTCTGCAAGACCCACATCGCTACTTGTTCCGGATATGTCCGTGGGGTCGTTTCCTTTAACAGGCAAGTGAGTAATCCGGTGTGCTAAGTCGGCTATGATAGAAATCGGCTCTTCCAACCAGAGATACCCATCATGTACCAAACAAAGTAATTGTCGGATAACAGAAATGCTGATGGCCGCATGGTGGTAGTGGGGTATCCACTTCATATTAACTAAGACCACCTTTTCCACACCCAGTAACCATTTCTGCGGTAGTAATTTCTCTGCGGCAAATTGGGCGAACTTTTCACTATCCGCAAGGTCACAATCTTCAAACTTGATACTCGGTATTCAGCCTAGAAGAAAACCATCAAACCTTATCTCATCCGGAAGAAGCGAGGTCTGGAGTGTACTCTTCACAGTGTCCAGGTCCTTCGGTATCTTGGCCATCCCATTCCATGGAGAGACATATGGGGGTCGTGAAAAGATTGGGAAAGCGTCCTCTTCGTCCTCATCATGTGCTTCAATCTGAGCGATCAAAGCTTGCAAATCTTCGTCGTCCTCCTCGAGTTCGGTGGTGATTGCTTTTCCCTTTTTGGCTATGGATAACTTACTGAATCTTGGTGATACCCTGATTGGCCCCATTGTCTGCTTGTTTTTATGAGGCCGCAGTGTGCATGGGGACTTTGGAACTTTGGGGGCCACGGTTGCTTCATTAGGCTCCTCCTGGGTCGGATATAGCTCTTTCACGAACTGTGCTCAAGTTCTTGCCATGGTACTCATGGGATGCCTGGTAGCCGAGTGTTTTCTGGTCTGTACTGGTGCAAATCCTAAATAACCCAGTGTTGGTGACATGTTTCGATAGGAACTCGTAATTTTGAATGGATCCCTTCCCTCCACTTCTAGTTCATTAATAGTGCCTAGGCTGTAAATCTTTTTGTATCTAGCTCGGAACTCTTGCCTTAATGGCCCACCGGTCGCTCCTCCCTGTCATAACTTGAATTTCTTGTTAGGAATAGTGGCGTTAATGGTCATCTCTCGACCTTTCTGTGCGACAGAGAAACCCCCGTAGTGCAGCCGCAATTTAGCAGAACGAATGACTCTGTACGGAACCTACTTTCCGCACCGGCCTCTCGCAGACTTGTTTATAGTCCCGCACCTTTTTTCAACTGCTTGGGGTGCTGAGACTGTGCTTTCTACAACTATTTAGGTGGTTTCACCCCAGGTACGATGTCTCAACTTTCCTGCTAGCCCAAGTTGTGGGCACCTTTTGAGTGCCTTTGTATTCGTTATCTCTTCGTGCGCTGTTGTGTGGGGTGTATTCTTCCATAGGTGCGAGCACAACCATGATAGCAGGGTCACAATTCATTTTAGTCTTGTGGTAGACTCGACTGAGCCTGGTTCCCTTATGTTCAAACTCACACGGCCTACGTGTGCATTGCCACTCTCCACCTTGCTGATTCCCTCCCCTATTAGCGCACTTTTCTTTCTCAATCGCACCCATTGTTTATTGATTTTGAGAGGCCTGCTACTACCGCGCTTATTCTGAGCTCCTTCCTGTCTTATTATTGATAAGCTCACCTTCGCCTCCCTTTTGTTATAGGTCCATCAAACCCATGGTATCCACAGCTTCTCATTGGGTTGTTTTCTCGGGCGAACGTTGTTTGTGCTCCCCCCTCCTTTCCTCCTAACTTTGTCACAGGCAATTGGCGGACTGGATCACTGCGGTGAATTTGGTTTTGTGATTCTGATTCAGTTGGGTGTTTGCACAACATACACCTTCACCGTACGCTGCTGTTGGATTCTTACCTCATTTTGTCATCCAAACCATATGCGCGTCTTCCTCCTATATCCACGCCCCTTTCACCAAAACTTTTGGCATGTACTCCACTCTTGATCAGTTGTCACACACGGTGCCTCTACGATAATTCCTCCACTTGGCTCCTAGGAATCTAGAGTGCATAGTGTCTCCACCCAAATTCACTTCATGGAATCTAGAGCACACATTTCTCCACCCAACAATCACTACAGGAATTTAGAGCCCATGATGTCTCCACCCAATTCACACTACAGGAATCCAAAGCCCATAATGCCTCTACCTAAAATCCAACAAGGATCTAGAGCACACGATGCCTCCACCTACAATCTGGTAGGAATCTAGAGCACACCATGCCTCCACCTAATATATTTCATGGGGATCTAAAGTCCACCTTTAGGGTCTCCACCTTTGAAAATACCAAGATAAGTCTCAAAGTGCCTAGTGTCTCCACTTACTGAGAAGGAGTCCAGAGTCCACTATTTCTCTATCTTTTCCACACTACAATTTTACCTTTCTTAAATGTCTCTCGGCTAGCTTCAATCTCAAGCTTATGTTGATCTTCTTCAAGTTCTTCACACACACTACCAACACACAATCTTTCTTGCTACTGCATTATCCTGTGCTTAGGTCTTTTCATGCATTCCTTCACATGCTTGCACTGTAATTCCTCTCATCTTCTCTCTATTGGGGTGTTATCTCCTCCCCTTGTGAGAGTGCATTCCCGTTTTCCATTCCTTTCAGTTGCATGTGACCAGGTCAACACATCCCACGATAACTGGACATGCTCGTCCTCTTTCCCACGCACATTTTCAATGTCTGTACCAATTTTGTGTTCAATTTACTAGGGAGATAACTGGCCAAATAAATTCCACTTTTGAGCTTGGTTATTTCCCCAAGAAATTCCTAAGAAACTTCTCCTCCTATACTATGAATCCATGTCCTCTCTTTCCATTGCATTTATTTTAATATTTTCATAATTATTTACAATTTTACATGAGGGCAACCAAAAAGGGTTGTTACAGGTTGATTATTAGCAATATTATTGATGTCATGGACCCCCACTTTTTGACATGTGGCCACAATTTCAAACTCATATACTTGGTGGTTTCTCTCCTACAAAACATGATAATACCTTATTTTGTTGAATTTGTTAAACTTTTCTCTACCTCAATCTATTATTGATGCTAATACGTTGTCGACATGTTGGTTTTCAATACCATCTTATTTAAGATATCGTCTTAATCACTTACCACTATATGATTAGATATAAGAGTCATTGGCTATTCTTAGGCCTTGCAATAAGGCGTGAGCTTATACTTGATTATTAGAAGAGATGCTAAGGCTCCATGCAAAATTTGATTCAATTGTTCCTCTAAAGGAATACAAATAGTGTTGGGTAATTTATATATTTTCCTCCCCTCTTCATAAAACATGTGGGATAGAAGATAAATATTCTTATAAGGGATTCTTATGCCAATTTCCGAAGTACATTAATATATTCTAATAAACTAAACACACATATAAATACATAAACAAATTATAATTATCTTATGATTTCTTTAACCCCTCTTTAATCAAGAGTAGCCTCATGTCAAAATAGAAATTAATGTTCTACTTCATTGGGAATTTAATCCTAATTAGATTTACTTCCCCTTGGAATATGAGGGGAGATATTTTTGGCATTATTTCTTAGGACATCAAAAAAAGATAAGGATTTAGCAAGCTTAGAGTGGACTTGCACTTCTAGTTTTGCTTCATTTTTCTTACATGGGCTTCTTATGCCAATTTCTTGAGAACATGAAGATATTATAACAAACTAAATATAGAGAGAAATATAGAAGCAAATAATAATTATCTTTTTCTTTCTCTAACCCCCTTTTTAATCAAGGTAAATCCAAGAGTGGCCTCATGAATCAATTAAACATTCATTTCCAATTCATTGGCAATACAATATCGATTAAATTTCCTGCCCCTTCTTAGAGGAGGGAAGGGATTTGGATCATTATTTTTCAAGGCTTAAACAAAAGAGAAGGATTTAGAAAACTTAGAGTGGACCCTCACTATGGTTTTGCTTCGTTTCACTCTTCTTGACTTGATTCTATTTATGACCCCTCTATTTCCTCCACTTATTCTTCTCTAGCTATCGACTCCTTTACACCTACTTCACCTTCCTCTTCTACTTTTATTTTTGTATTTTCTTATTATAAATTAGCCATTATATCCTTACAGGATGGTTTTGAATCATTTTCAATTTGAGTCATCCAAATTTGGTTCTTATTCATCTTCCTTATCCATGTATTTGGATTTGTCGATACATCCAAATTCTCTAAGGCTTAAAATTGATTGATGCTTGACATGGATTGACCCTCTTGTTATGGCTTTCTAGGAGATGATTTGTAATGCTATAATTTCATACACTTTTTTATAACCATCTTAAACTTAGGTCAATTTCTTGAATGTTTCTTTGGAAGAGGTTCCTTCTTTAACTACTGCTTTAGAGGAGTTTGTGCTTCTTGTACTTTTGGATAGATTTTAGTAAAATGTCCATAAGCATGGAAAGCCATGCATTTGAATGGAATATGCCCATAATCTAGAGCTTGATGGTGACTCCACCCATCAATATTGATTTGAAATTATACTTAGATTCCCTTCACCAAATCAACCTCCACACATATTCTCATGGTATATTATAAATCCCCTTTCAATTCTTCATGATCAATTAAACATCCAAATTTACTAGCAATCACTTTAAGGGAGCTATCGTCTTCAAGAATAATGAGAGATGAGGTAATATTACTAAAATTGGGGATACTGTAATTTATTATTCTAGATTGAAATCAATGTTCCATGGGATAGATGCATTCCTTGTATCCCATGAAGAATGGCCTAAATTTGGACATCAAATCTTACTCTTCCTTGTTAAAGAGGAGAAAGATATAAAAATCACAACCTCAGGCAAATGTAATTACCTATCCATTTATTTTTAGGGATCTTTATTTCAATACTAATGTCATCAATTTTTTTGGAATGGGTTGTAGGCCTTTAAAATTTCAAACCAAAGCACTCTTAGCCAAAATGAGAGATTTCCTTCTTGGCTCCAAAAATGGGAGATCTAAATGATTGATGGCTTCCATTCTACTGACAAAATGAAGTTGTTGCAATTGAATTTTACCTAGAGGCAAAGACAAAAATAGTGTGTTAAACACCTTAGTTTCCTTGCACACATCTCCCATGGAAATTCAATACCTCCAAGAAAAGTGGTGATGGCCCTTCTTCAGCTCAAGAAATGTTGGTGGCCCTTATCAAACACAAGGAATGAATTTAGCAGATGTTAGGTCCTGACCCACAAAGACCCTCTTTGGTATATAATAACTCAACTCCTGCATAAGTCCTCCATTAATATTCTTATAGGGGGTCGCAAATTGATTTGGCATGGTATCTACTTCAAGCATTATTTAGTAGCGATGACTAGAGTAAACCCCAACCATTGTAAAGAGTTCAGTTGTATCAATTAATCTAGTCAAGTTGTTAAGTCCTAATAAATCCCCATGTTAATCCATATTTGATTTATTATATTTATATTCTTATAATGTTTTATAGGAAAAATCATTTCGTTTTACCCTTTCATTATAATTGTACTCTTTGTCTCATATATATATATATATATATATATATATATATATATATATATATATATATATAACAAGGAGATATAGTATTAGGATCATCATATCTTATATTATACTTTATATTCATTGTAAAAGGAGGTTTCCACCTCTAAGTGAACTGTATTTATTGGCTTCTTATCATTTTTAAGGAACATGGTTCATAATATTTGGCATAAGGGCATGCAAATCTAGGGGTTTTGCTGCTTCAAATGATTCATCATGGAATTTTCCCTATAATATTTTTTTTGGGGAAGATTTAAATTATAAAAATTGAGGTGAGGTCCCAAATTAGATTTGATAAAAATTTCCAATCCTGATTCATTATATGGTAGGAGATATATTCTATGGAAGTTAGGGTTTGTGAATGGTCCTAATATTAGTCTCAATTGAGCAATCTTGGAAATTTTTGCTTTTTCTGGGATGCTTCAAACCATAAGAATTTTAATAGAATGAAAAGATATCTTAAGAGATATACCTTTTGGAAGTTAACGTTTGTGAATAGTCATGAAATCAGTTTCAAACGAGTGATATTGGAATCTTTGTTGTAACTTTATCTTAGAGAAGTTTTATACCGTGAAATTTTCATGGATCTGAGGATGTATATACCTCAATTAAAAATTTCATAACTGTATTTGAAAAAAAAAATATTCAACACTCTATAGAAGTTTTCTCTTGAGAAAAGAAAAAATGTTAATAAGTTTTGGAAAAGTTACCACAACTTTTACTTGACATATCAAATTTTGGTTAGACTTTTGGAATTAAAAAAATACATATCATAGTACTATAGGCTAAAATTTCATATTTAGAAGGATTCAAGTTTCAAAGACATATCAAGACAAAGGTCAACCATCTACATAGTCTACAAATTAGGGCTTTGAAAGATACATAACTTATAATTGGCATAACTTTTGATTGGAATATGTATTTTAGTGATTCAATGATTTAAAATTTGTGATCAATAGGAAAAACAGATTTATTCACATGGATCCTAAAGGTGCTTCAAAAGTTACTTCACCACCTAAACCTCTAAAAATTTCATCCATGACTTATGAAGAAATAGAAGATGTCTAGTATTGAGTATCCAAGTTGGAAATTCATTTGTCATAGGTGCAAGGATTAGTAATAAATATGGAACAAAACATGGAAGAAAAAAAGGAAGAAATACAAAAAATATGTCAAGGAAGAAATACAAAATCCAAGGAGAATAAAAAAAAACCATGAATTTCTTGGAAAAGCTTTGCTTGGAGAGGATTCTTAAAAAAACGTATGGATATTTCAAGAAATCATGAAAATAAGGAGAAAAAATATGTTGGAACTCAATCACAAATGGGGAGTATTTTTATCACAACTAGAGATCACAAATGTTGAATCATAAAACGAATATAATCATGATTTTTCAATTCAATATCCACATAAATAGTGCTTCAAGTCAACACCAAGGAACTACTTCATTCTAAAGATCAATGTGAGGAAGTTTCATGGTAATGATCCTATAAACCAAATATTTCAAATGGAGCAATACTCTTATCTACACCAATTGAACACGTTACAAAAGGTAAATATTGCATCAATGCATTTTGAGCAACATCAATTTATATGGTATAAACGATTTTGTGAAAAAAAAAAGATTATAATGTATCTTGGTCCATTTTTACAGCGGACTTGATAACACAATATGGGGATATTAGGAGTAATATTTAGTCAACTAGTAAATATTTGAGAAATAGGTCTAATTATAAAACACATTCAACAATTCCAAAAGTTGAGTCTCCAATTAAACAAAATTTCAAATGACAAGTTGTTAGACTTATTTATGGGCAATTTAATGGAAAGCATCCAACATGAGGTGTGTCTCTTCAAATCTAAATGCCTAGAGCATGCATTCATTCTAGTAAGGAAATTTGAAAGTTAAAATATGATTATTAGAAGAGTGGTCACTAACAACTATAGAGAACATCATGCTCCCTCTTCTAACTTCACTCAATAGACAAGGTTGGCACCTCAAAAAATGTATGAAATAAGAGGAAAACGACTAGGTTTGAATTGTGATAACACGTACAACAATGGGCATAAGTGCAGTGAGATTAAATTATTCTACTTGGGCTATGAAGGGGAAGAATATTAACAATTGGAACAGTCAATATATCTAGAGCTAGAAGAAACTAAAACAATATATTGTCATGCATTGGCCAACATCAATACTACACAAATCCTAAAGATAGAAGGATATATGAAATGAAAAGGTAACAATGCTGATAGAATCTGGTTTTACCCATAATTTCATTAATTACAATTTGGCAAAACTTCTCAATTGGTTTTTTCTAGCACGAAAGTTTGAAGTAATGGCTACAAATTTAGGTACCATTAATTGTTCAAAGAAGTGCCATAATATTAAGCTAAATATGGGGGAGTATTTATTTGATAGTGCCATGATTGTTATCCAAATGGTGGTGTTGATGTTGTATCAGGGGTCCAATGGTTACAATTATTAGGATGATAGTGGCCCTTAATTTTAAAGATTTTTTCATGATATTTTCCTCAAAAGGCAAGGATAATGATCTTAGAGGTATCCAAGGGAAACACTCTAAAGTGATAAGCTCTAATAACAAGACAAAAGTACTCAAAAAGGACACCATGATGTAATTATAGAATTGTGCTCATTATATTTTCAAATATCTATATCCACTGCTCCATTAGATCTATGAAAACTTCTCAACAATCATTCCAAGATATTTGGAGAGATACTTGGGAAGAGTACCACCTAAAATCAAGCCTTATAGGTATCCATATGCACAGAAGAGTGAGACTGGGCATCTTATTAAAGACACGTTAGAGGCTGACATCATTCAAATGAGCCAAAGAGCTTTCTCTTCACTAATGATGATGATTACAAAAAAGAATGGTCCATGGAATATGTGTCAAGATATATTAACACCAAGACAATATGACCCCTATTAGGTGTTGCAAAGGATTGGGAGTATAACTTATAAATTGGAGTTGCCTCTATCTTCACATGTACATACAATCTTCCTTGTTTCTTGCTTAAAGAAGGTAATAGGTAAAAATATCTTAGTCCAAACCATTTTACAAAGATTAAAGAAGAAGGAAAAAGCATGCTACAACCAAAAAAATCCTAAAAACAATAATAAAGCAGATTAGAAATCAAGAAATCTTTGAGTCCTTATCAAATGGAAGAACTGACTAGCGAAAGAGGCAACATGGGAAGGTGAGTTATACATGAAAAAGCACCCACATGTAATCAAGTGTTGAGGACACCACTTGTTTGAAGGGGAGGGGCATGTTAAGCCCTAATCAAACCCCATGTTAATTGTAAAATCCCCTATTAAACTATAGATATTGGGTTATTACATTTTTATTATTATGTTGTTTTGTAGGCTAGAACCTTTCACTCTATCATTTCAAGATAATTGTACCATTTGTCTCCTATATATAGAGGAGACCTATTCTTGGGATTATTATATCTTGTCTTATCAACAACATTTAGTGTAAAATGAAGTTTCCCCCTCAAAGTGGACTATAATTATTGGATTCTTATAATTTTTAAGGCACATTATTCATAACACAAGATAATAATAACCCTCTCATTACCAATATTGATTATCCATACTTAATATTGAGTAATTTTGTCTTAATTTTTTTTTGCATACATTTAATATATGAAGAATAGTAAAATATTTTTCTTTACAAATAGATATAACTCTAAAAAACATGTGGCCCAAAAGTTGTAGAATAGACAATGACATGGTACTTTGTTAAGACACTCTGTAGTGAAAAGGTCACGATTTCGAAACCTTGTTGGTAAAAATCAATCATGCTAAGCATTGGTGTGGGCCAGGCTAGGTGCGAATCCCTTGGTGATTTTTGACAGGTTATGTTCCCTTAGATTGCAATTGCTCAAGCCACAGGTTAAGCATGCCAGTCATCTTAGGACTCACATTACCTAATAAAAAAAAAAAAAAAAAAAAAACATGTAAATAAAGTATAATTAATATATACATATATATATAATTAATAAAATTATTTAATATTAAATACTATTTCATTGTTTTGCTAAATTTATACCAAAATGACAAAGTTAATGTTAATATTAAAATTTACTATTTTCTTTGTTTTTTTCAAAGAAAAAACTTACAAACCTTCACAAATGAACTAAATTAACTGAGATAATGATTAAACATTGAAAAAACAAGTTGAATTTGGCATTGCCAAAATAAATACGTAGTTGTTGAAAATCAATTTTATCATCATAAAAATTATAAATTATACTAAAATATGGACCAAACCTTGTGATATCAAACACATTTAACTTTATGTGCAGAGAAATCTACTATATTTGAACATAGATCCAGCGAATCGTGGCTAAGGTGTGAGAAGATCAATGATATTTCTTAATGTGAAATTAGATACCTTAAAACAATAGCTTACCTTTTTTTTAAATCAATAGCATTTAGGTATGAAAATATTTAATTTAACTAAATACAATGAAAGGCAGGTAAATATGCATTGTAAGAAGGGAATTTTATCGAAAAAACATGAATTAGCTCAATGTCGTGATAATCATTCCAAATTTTCTTCCACAACCTTTGGAAATTTCAATAAACTTGTGAACAAAAAGTTCGATAAATAATTTGTAGAAAGAAATTGGTAGAAAGTGTGGAAAAACATGGATTAAAATTGTTAAAAGTGGTATAAAACACATAAAATTTTCCATTTCCAAAATCTGCAAGTTGTTGGTGGGTAGAGTGAATCATGGCTTTGAATTTAAGTCGGGCTCTGGATGTTTTGTATTTGGCTCTCTCAATGTTTTTTGATAAAACTATGTGTCTTCTGTTCTAGATGATCTTACACACATCTGCTCTTCATGTTTCCATCAAATAATAGTTTTGTTTCGTAGCTTCACAAACTACTCTTTTTGTATCCTATCATGGTTTTTTATATTGACTTAATATAATCTATGAAGCTTTTTTCTCAGAAAAAAAATAGTGAACAAAATATTTAGGGAGAAAGAATGAATATGAAGAACTTAACTACTAAGTTAGTTGGAGAACATAACATCTCCTGAATTTGTTACTGTAGGCATACAACTATTCTTATGACATTTGTACATTAAACTCAACTTTGTGTTCGTTTAATGTGCTACAACCATATTCTATTTATAAATTCTTGTAATATTTGATAAACAAATTATTTTAAATTTAATTTAGACCAGGAAAAAGAGAAATTAAGAGATTTATTGAAAATTGGATTTCTCTTTTGTTTTATATGCCCACTCAAAGTCATGCTAAATATAGCAAAAAATAATATGTAGAAAATCATCTTAGTGCATAAGTTGTGATAAATTCTTTAATTTTTTCGATTGGAAAATGTGCTTGAAAAAGACTAGAACCCATGATAACAACTTATCCGAAATATATCTCCATATGCTTCATATTTGTTATCTCTTTGGATAAAAGATGTTACCTATAACATATTTAAGATTCATATGGTTTATATTATTGGATTCAGGTTTCAATGATTGATATTTTGAATTCACTTTAGGATTCATCTTTAGAACCAAAATTCAAAGGATAGAGAAATAAGAGATTATTAATAAATAGGCAAAGTTGCAAGAGAAGTAAAGATTAACTAGTTTAAAGACCGAAAAAAATCTAGAAATTAAAAATATAGCCAAAAAACCAACTAACAATAAAGTAGAAAAACGAAATAATGAAAAACATATAATGATTTTATAATAATAAAAAATAATATAATCTAATAATAATAGTTATAAATTGTTATTAATTATATTAATAATAATTGATAAGGTATTCTTAATATATAGTATTATAATATATAATTAATAAAGTAGTATAAGAAAGTAGAAATGAGATGTCATTACACATGCTTAACAAAGTAGTAATAATAATAATCATATAATACTATATTAATAATAAAGTAATGATGTGTAAAGAGAGGAAGCATAGATAAGTCTCTCATAGGTTGGGAGGAAAAAATGGCTCTGCAGTTTTAGGGCTTGCGGCTTTGGAGTTTATGGTCTCGTGGAAGGTGCCAATAGTAAATATCAGAGAGAAACTCTTATTCGAGTTGGTAAAGGAACTAGAGGAGGTTTCGGTCAAAGGTAACTGTAATTAGAAGACGACGAAGGATTATCGGAAACTGCCATATCTTACTAAAGAAATTTTCTCTTCTCTAAAGTTGCCAATGGTCTAGGGTCGCTTTGGATGCACAAAGGTATGGAGAATGAGGTGAATTATTCCATAGACTCATTTGAAATGTTTCCATCTAGATGGAGCCACCACCTTAGACTCTTGAGTTGGAGCCTAAGGTAACACCTATCACCCTAGACCTGGGGATTTTTTTTCTTCTCTTCCAACATTGAAAAGAATTTC
Organism: Pinus taeda; assembly: GCA_000404065.3. Lineage (NCBI taxonomy): Eukaryota > Viridiplantae > Streptophyta > Pinopsida > Pinales > Pinaceae > Pinus > Pinus taeda. The sequence goes on along the minus strand of APFE030674473.1, from coordinate 70,527 downwards.
GGCTGTATCAGAAGGTTTTCCTCCCACTTATCCATCGGTTCCATTTGAGGCAAATTTCGAGTTGTTTTTAGGGTTATAGGATTTGTCTCTAGGGTTTCATGTCTAAGATTTTCAAGTAAGCTTTAATCAGTCTTAGTGTTTCCCCTTGGAAATTTCAATACTGATTTCCTTCCAAGGGTTTCTTAGTGATGTAGAACAGGTTGTTGTAGTGGTGGGTGGGCTTAATGTGTCATCTTAGTTTTTTGGTGGTTATTCAGTTGCAGATGGACTAGTGCTTGAGAATACTCACTGGGCAAGAGTGGTTCATTATGGGGGTATTCATGTTGAGTCAGTAAGGGTTGGGGTGGATAGCTCTGGAATAAAGACTTAGTTTTACAAGGGTTTTTAGGTGCCATTGAGGAAGAAGGTCTAGGGTTTGGCTGTTTTCAGAGTGTGGTAGAGGATTTTAGTGGGGGTTCCCCATCTGATCAGGAAAGGGTCGATTTTGGAGGACTCCAAGATTGTGGAAATGTGGTGGTTGAATCTTATGTTAACTTGATTATAAGGAGTGGGACATACACTCCACAGGGGGGAATTCTTATAGAGCGACCTAGCCTTGAGGTTGCATAGAGGTCATAAAAGAATCATAAGAAAGTTAAATGCACCAATTTGAAATATAATTTGGAGAACCTGACTCTTGTGGAAGGCACATAGTTTGAGGAATTTATGAACACCTCCAAGTGGGTGCTAGTATGCCAAGTCTGAGGAAGGGAATTATATGTAGAAAAACTTCGATAATGGGTTAAATCCTTATGGGGGAAGGTCCTTTCATAGTTACCAATGGTCAGAACTCTTATGAGAGGTTAGTTCACATTAAGATTTAAATCAGAAAAAGTTGTTAATTGTGTTTTGAGCAAGACATGGTGCATAGATTCAACCCCGGTCTTACTAAATATCTAGAGTCCTCTATTCGATGCCATTAGAGAAAAGTTGGGGATAGGTCCAGTCTGGGTGAGACTCCTAGGATTTCCCATGCATTTTTGGTCATAGGAAATCTTCTGAATTATAGGGGGAAAGCTAGGGTCTTTTGTGGAAGCATATAGATCCTTCGAAGAGACTAGAAGAGTGGTTATAATGTAAATTATGGTTAATCTGGATACGGTTGAGGGTTTGATTACAACATTGAATATCACATATTGAGGGATGCCACACAAGAAAATTCTAGACTATGAGGGAAACCCATTAAGATGTCGTAGATGTCATAAGGTGGGCCATGTTCTAAGGGACTATCCCCTTCCTTACTCTAGGAGGAAAGGGAGGAAGATTCACATCGAGGGGAGGTCAGGGAGAAATAAGGATAAATATTTCATTGCTTAAGGGTCATGATGTCTTCTTTGATTAATCAATAGGAAGAGCACGAGCCCAGTCCAATGGATGAAGACATGTGGACACAAAGCGTTAGGATGTAATCTCCTACCCTCGTATCTCAAGAGGTTGGTTTTCCCTCATTTGAAGAGCCTATGATGAGTACTAATTATCTTATCTCCTTGTTTCTAATATCATTAGCTCCTTTTATTATTTGGTTATGGACTCGATCCTCCCATCTTATATGTCAAGCCTATTGTCAAGCATTGCACCTTCTGGTCTTTATTTGGGTATTGTCCCCTACTCCATCTCCAATATTTCTATCTTTTTCCCATCCCCTTTTCCCTCGCTTTCACTTCCCAGGGATTCAATGACATCCTCTAAGTCTTGTTCCAGATATAATCTTAGGTCGAAGGTTAAACAAATGATGACTTTAGAGGCCATGGGTGGTTTTTGTCCCCCTTCACCCTCTAATATCTCCAAGAAGTTATTGACAGTGTTGGACTTGCCAACATTTTATGGGTCTCCTCGATATGAATTCCCAATTAGACATCACACCATTTGGATTAGGAGCCCCAATTGGGATACAACACAGTTGCCGAAATAGTGGGATTTAGTGTTATGCCTTGGATGCGATAACACATATAATGATGTATTCATGACTTTGGTGAAACAAGTGTATAACTTTGTGAAGGGTCAAGAGCAATGCATGAAAGGTTCTAACACAATGAAGAGAAAGTAAGTGAGCCCCTTAGAAGCCTGTAATGGTATGCAACTTGAAAGGAAAACACTTGGATAAAAGGCATCACAAGTTATCCTACAAAATAGATCACAAGTTAACCATGATGAAATGTACAACAACATGCATTCAACAAGATTCATATTAATGAAAATGAAATAGTTCGTAAGCATTAGCGTAAATGAAATAACATATATTACAAACATAACAAGAATAGTCCTACTATATTCACAACATATGCATGAAAATGTGTCGGATCTGAGATTTTATTAAATTGAAAGTCCCATGCATACATATACAAATGACAAACCACTAGTCCCAATAATGGAACATGAAGCCAAGACCTACTCCTCCAAAGAAAGATACTCCCTCTATGCTATGGAGAAGACAAGACTCAAAGCTCCCAAGCTTCTGCTCCTAAGACAAAAGCTCGGACAAAAGCCTTTTACATGACTAATGAGGGTATATTTATAACAAAAGGGCTAACTATTCATCTCCCTTTGTGAATCTTTGACTTCCCTCATGACTATTTGGATCCCTTCAACCGTGACCTTTGAAATTCATTACGAAATGACTCTTCACATTCCACAATTGACACTTGGAATTTCACTTATAATTAATTACAAAGAATATTACAATATCGCTCATACCCATGTAAGACAAAATTGTGTAGAGTCAACTAGACAACCTAATAAGAAAAAACAAGTTAAGCTTGAGTTTGGGGAAACTTTAGCTCAACCACCTCAACTTGTAGCTCCTCAATCACATAGTGGTGCCAAGCCTTGTACTGTGCAATGAATTCCCCAAACTATGTGATGGGATTAGGATGGAAGCAGACTCTAGCCTCCATTGCATCCAGGTAGTTTGATTTGGAGTTGGTTTGAATTTCCTTCTTCAACAGGAGTAACACGGTGTTGATTTGGATAGGGCCACCAATGTACTTCTACATATTGCTCCTGTTTTCCTTGAGATCTTCGTTGGTGGCGATCTGCTTGAATTGGTCCAAGTATTCTTCAACCTCCTTCCTCACTTGATTCCAACACTTGGATTCAGTGAGTGAGCCAACTGAAGGGATCTTATGTGTTTTCACCATGAAATCCATGCTATTGTATAATTGTGCATATGAGGCCTGAATGTTGGCGATGAATGAGGAAAGATGTTTTTTTACTCTGGATGTTCATATGAACTTGTACTTTCTCCAACTCTGCCTATTGCCTTTCTTTCTTTTCCAATTCGACTGGTGCCCCTTTGTGTTGCATTGACCACTCATACACGACAATGACGGCTTTATGGAAAATCTTGATGGATTTAGCATTATATTTTCACTTATTTTTCATGTCGTGCAAGTAGGAAACAAATTTAAGCACAGTGACAATCTCCTCATAAAGGCTCTGCGTGGTTTCTCCCAATGTCGATACTTCACCAAGTATGGTTTCCTAAGTTCTTCTATATATACCTATGCAAGAGCTACTTTTTGGACTTTACTTGGAGTTGCTCAATTTGTTGCCTTGAAAAGTGCAAGTTATTTTCCATTTTCCTATTCTCAGCCATGAGGAACCCTATGTTTGACTTGGTAGCACCTAGAAAGGCCAAGTTGGTTGCAGAAATGGATTCTAGATTTCTCATGGTATATGTTACAATCACCCTTTATCTAATGAATGCAGGAGATGTATGATCATTCAGAAAATGTTTCTTTCTTGCTTGTACAATATTTTTTGAAGCTCATCGTAATTTAGATTATACATATTCATAACCGAACCATCATCAAGAGGAACAATTTCCTCTTCTTTGCTTAGAGCTTTCTCTACTACTAGAGGAGGGGGAGATCAAGGAAAATTTTAAGGATGGAAATTTTTCTTGAAGTTTAGAAACATTGGCGAATTTCATTAATCCCTAATATGCAAACTATAAAATGTTTATTGATATATTTGTAAAATTATTCAAATTTATAATGATTTTATATATAGTCTCTATATAATGTTGGCGATTTTAAAGGTAAAATAATTTATATTCTAAAATTTGGGCGAATCACCTTTTATAAAAATTGGAAATTAGCGAATCTTTTTGTGGAAAAATCATGGAAAATTAGCCCACTGGGCGAACATTAGCCCCTAAAATTTTCCATGGGGGAGATTGAATGGTGACCTACTGAGTGCTTGGAATAATATCAACATCTTGGTTTAGCAGCTCCAGTTCCAACACCATGTCTTGAATCATAATCAGTTCTTTGATTTCTTGAGCAAGTTCCTTCTCCTGCATCTATTTGCTCTCTTCTTCTAGTAGTTGGTTCTTATCTTGTTCTTTGACCTATTTCCGTGCTTCTTCTTCTTATTCTAATCTCCGCCTTTCTTCTTCCAATCTTTTATGCTCTTTTTGTTCCCTCTACTTCATCTCTTCTTCTTGCTTCCTCTATTTCCTCCTATTTTCTATTGCTATGGACACTTTCAAGATGATTGGACCTACTTTCATCTTGCAGATATGGTCTTCCATTGGACTATGTGCAAATTTCCTATTGCCCTTTTCGTGCACCCAGTTGTGCCTTTCTGCTGGTTCTTCCTCTAGAGTGAATTCTTTTTGGGGAGTAACCTGTGATGTTCCTGTGAAACTGACTAGTTCATGGGACTTGGAGGCATTGTAACAATTCTTCATCTCTTCCTCCTCAGTCTTGTAAAAATTTTCTCTTTGCCACTGGAAATGAATCCTCACACAATGTTCTTTGAAAACATTCCTAGGATCGTATAGATTGAAGTCAAAATGTTCGAATGTGACTTTCTCTATCTCCTTGCTTTCAGTGTCCACAAACTTCAAATTCTTGATCCCATATAATCCAATTTGAAAAGGAAGAACATGCCAATGTGCCTTATTCTTCCTATACAAAACTCCTGATAACCATGTGGGGATATGATAAGAAACTTCTTGCTTGACCAAATTTTCATTGGTATACCTCGGTAGAAGATGTGTAGGCTTCTGACCACCAAACACTCTAAGGAAAGAGCCATTCGATGATGCAAACCAATCTGTTAACTCTGACACTACTTCCATTGCCCCACGAGACATGCAAGGTGGCTCTTCTTGAAAGATTAAACTATACAATGGAATGAGGAAGTGATCAATCAAATTTCAATTACTCTTTTGTAACTTCACTTTTAAAGCAGCTTGAAGTAAATCTGCATGATGGGTTCTTTTGATGACCAAGTCCAACTCATGCCAAGAAAAGAGTTCTGAGCACAGATTGCATCGAACAAGTAGGCAAACATGTAGAAACTAAATTTCTTACCCTTGGGAGGGTTTTTAGAATTATTTACATGGGTCCTCAATTGTTGAGCCAACAAATCCGACCAATTGAATGGTTTTCCTTCATTCACAACCTGATTAAGCAAGAATTCCCAACCTTTTGGAAAGGTCTTGGTACTGCTTTGGCCATAGATACGACAACATAAGATTATCAAGTACTGATAAGCCTTCCTAAGAGATTTAGTCTTGTAAGTGTTGTTGAGTGTTTTACAGAATTTGGAAGGCTCTTTCACCCAACTTTTGATGATATCCATTTTACGTAGGTCACTGATGACAACATAGAAGTGGGAATAAATGTAAGATTTTGGAAACAACAAATGATACATACTATGAAAATCATGTTCCATAAAATATGCAAGCCTTTGTCCACTGGTACTATTGAGAGTCATGGTCTTGTTATTCATATGGGAGAGTATCCCGCTGACAATGTCTGCACATGGAAATACCTGGTACTTGCATGCAATCTTGTGTAATCCTGACCTTTGGACATTTATGTACACCTACCAATCTTTAAGATATGCTTTGAAGATTTTTGTTGAGAATACTTTATTCACCTTCTGCCATGTAATGTTTGACTCCTTTTCTATGAAAACCGAGTGTCTGCAAAAAATTGGCAAATTCACTGGAGTATTCTCAACTGCCTCCCTGGTGCTGCTCTCTGTAGTGTCATTTGAGATAGATCTCTTGGGATCCATAGTGACAATTATGATCAAGATAAGTGCTCAAAAAATGCAGTACCTATAGGAGAAAAATGTGCTCATGAAAAACATAATTTGGCTCAAGAAAAATGACTCACAAAGCAAGATCAAGGAAACAACCACAAGACTAAGAGGGAAAACTACACACTGATGAAAGAGAATGACCTCATGAACTACGCATTGTGCAGTCTCAGCAATCAAGGGAGAGGCTTGAGGCTTGAGGTTGCGCAATGCGTAGTCTCAGCCTGGGCAGACTAAGGGAGAGATTATGCATTGCATAGTCTCAGTGCCCAAGTATGAGGCTTGAGCCCTAGAACTACGTAATACGTAGTTGGGCAAGCCAGGTGTTGTGCATTGTGCAGTATCAAAGGCCAAGCATGAGGCTTGAGCCTTGGAATTACGCAATTCCTAGTTGATCATGGAAACTACTAGCCAAGTAAAGGGAAAATTTGCCCAGGAAGAGGATGGGAAAGTGACAGCTCTTAGTGATGGTGTAAGTAAGAGTGAATATATGAATAAGGGAAATATAGATCAATTAAAATCAAGTGCAAAAGATAAATATGAAAAAGGAAAAACAATATGCATAGGGAATCGCTAAAACAATGACCCCTAATGGGTAAAAAAAAGAAGTTGATGTGACACTTGTAAAAAGTGAATGACGGACCAAACCAACACTTGTAAAAGTTAAGATAAGATAAAATTCTAGCAAATATGAAGAGGAACAAGAGAAAGAACACTCACATAAGTGAAATGACAAAAAAAGACAAAAGCGACAAAAGCAAAACTCACCCAGAAAATCGTTGCAAAACCAACCTAAGGTTCCTTAATCTTCGTAGGAAAGCTAAATATCGAAGATCAAGTGTGCAAATCATCTCTAGGGGAGCCTATTATATATATCTAGGCTATTTAGGGTTTCTGATGCACATGCCTAAAATCAAGGAAAAGCACCACTTGTCTGAAAGTCATAATTAGCAACTTAATGGACTGAATCATACATCAATTGGACAACTCCTATTTTTTAGGGGTACTAACTCTGATTTTTAGGGAAACTTCTTTTTCACACTAGAAAAGGAGATTATGCAATTCCCAGGCTCAAGGGGTTGGGAAATTCCATGCCTCAGTGAATTGCATAGTTTCTGAGGGGAAGGATAACTTTGCACAATTTCGGAGCTCGAGGTCAGGCTGCCATCCAAGATTGCACAAATTTTGAGCTCCAGGTTGGCCTACCTCTCTGGATTATGAAATTCAAGTCCTCAAGGATGGTTTTCCTTCCAAGATTGCAAAATTTCTAACGAGATGAATGCCAAAGATGTAAAGTTAAGGAAATAGATGACTTGTGTTTGAAAAAATTCTAGTTGGGATAAAACAAGACATCACAAAGCACTGCATGAAAGATAAGTCTTTAAGATAGCATGAATACTTGACAAAAATGAATGATGAGCTCCTATGGACAGAAGGGAGGCTCCATAATCTAAGCATGGGAAAAATTTTGGAGGGTGGTTGTAGCAGCTACAACACTTGGGGACACATTAATAGATCTCCAATTCTCTGTATGGGGCTTAACTCATGTAAACTAGGTCTAACTCTTTAGGAAGTATTTTTCATTTCATTGATTACCATAGCTTCTTTGCTTAGCTTGATTTGAAGATATAGTCCCTACCATTCTCTTCATTAGCGACACACTAGCAAATACAAGTCAAACTCATCTATTTCGATTAGATATGGGGAGTATATAGATACACAAGTGAAAAGTATTTCCAGAGTCTTGGTTTTCATATTTGGTGTTTCTCTGCTACCATCAAACCCGAATAATACTCTGATAGAGTCACTTCAAGGACACGAACATTTCTCCATTGTCAGCGAGCCTGGAAAGTACCCTGATGGAGTCACTTGCTTCACTTCCTTGTGCAAGAAGCCTTTCTCTTCTTTTGATGCTTATTTTTTTTTTCATTTTATTTATCGAAATATGCCTCAACACTTATTGATTTAATGGGGCAGAAGATAGATCCCCACTTATTGAGAGTAGAGAAGGTTGTCCCTTCAAAGAAGGATATTTATACACCTTTGAAATATAGTTCACTTGTTAAAGTTTCCTCCCCTCCTTACTCTACTTGACCTAGTTGACAAGGAAAAACCAACCAATCATTAAAATCGATTAGAGTAGGTGGTACTAGTTATAGATTTAAGCGTCATGATTCCACTATGGTTTTTTACAAAAAAAATCGTATTTTCCATCAAGGTGTCATCAAATAAAAGGTGCAAGATCCACAAAAAGAGAGGGAATAAATCGATAACCAAGTATTGGAAGTAGCACAATTTCCTCTTGAGCTTCACCATGCTTGCTTTAGAAACCAAAGATGGTCTCATGTGAAATATATTTAAAATGGAAAAATAAAGAAAGGGGCAGGGCAGAATGGAAATCAAAACCAAAGCAAAACAAAGAAACAAAATTACTCCTACTCATAAACTAACCGAGAAAATGCTAGGTTCACATAAAATGAAACTTCCACCGTAAGCATCAAAGTGTTGCTTGACCTGAGTAGGTGATGGTATCCACAGTAAGAAATATATTCAGGAATAGCAGTAGACAAGAAAAATAAATCATGACATGCTACAACATTCGAAGACTGAAAATGTAGGCAGAAAAGTACATGAAGAAATCATATGCGAAACATTATACAGATGCATGATGGTGTTCGTACACATTGCAACAACATGACATGAAAAAGTATTCTTCTAAACTTCGAAACTTGGAAAAAACAAAGAAAGTGAAAATTTTGCATTTCACTAATGTGCTTGCCAAAAGAAAGTGAAAATTTTGCATTTCACTAATGTGCTTGCCAAGTATGACTCCTCCAATGATTGGGCGATAGGATCATGCAAAATAGATGGAGGATATGAATATTTTGAAATAGATTGATTTTCAATATGTGCATTCAACTGAGGAGGATTCCTGCAAGATGAAGTACTATCCTGATCATGATCGGGACTAGCATCAAGACTGCGAGAACCTGACATATCCATTAGCATGGCTGAAGTGCCTCAACAAGTTGTGGTAGTTCAAAGACATTAGAAGGTAGATCATTGAAAAATGGTGGTTTAAAAAAATCAGCAATGGAAAACATGGAGTCATGACTAGATGAGTTGATAAATAGATCACAACAACCATGATAAGAAAATCCATTGTCAGGAAGAAAATGATCCTCATGATCTAATGAATGATAGAGGGGGAGATTAAAAACAAGAAATTTCACTCTGTTTCTTCACAATGATAAGATAATGGATGGGAAATATCAGGAAGAAAATATTTTCTCTCTCCAAGTTTAGATGTCAAACTGACATTCCACAAGTCCAAGGTGTAATCAAAATTAACATCGCCAGAAACTAATTCTTTGAAAGATACAATAAGAATGATAGAGTCGTGGAAGATGTTAGGATATTGAGGGAGAGGGGAAAAAGGAGAAAAACCAACTTTCATCGTGGATTCTTGTTCATAAATAGAATCCCACACATAATCATCGTAAATAATATCATAAGTTTGATGGTCAACATTAACTCCATCCTAAATTTGATCCTCATTAACAACAGAAGAAATGATAAAAACAGGTGGATATAACAACTCACAATTAGGATGACCAAGGGAACCAATATATGGAGGATGAGGAGAAAGATCATCACTAGAAACATCAGATCCACAGTCCATACTTGCATTTAAATTTTGAATATGTGGGGTGGGAGAAGATGGTGGTAGATCAAAGGACGGACTCTCAAGTTCTCCAACCTCACCCTGTGTAAATGGAGTTGTTTGATGAGAAGAAGATGAAGAGTCACTTGGGACAACAACTTCCTTCGTCTCAGATTTAAGAGCTCCATAACTAGTATATGTTGGGAGACTTTTGAAAGATTCATATTCTGGATTCATCGAAATATGAACAAGAAATTCAAATTTCTCTTCCATGAAATTCCAATCAATACCATCTTCAAAAATTCATAACATAAATGGATAAAATGAGAAAATCGATAAGAGATTCATCAGGTGCTTTTCTTAGATGAATGATTTTTCTATAAAAATATTTGTAATCATACCTTTCAAAGGCACGGTAGATCTCCTTGACAAGATGTTTGAAAGAGTGAATAAAAGTGGTTGGCAATGTGTAACACCATTCCTTAATGCACGCTTCGAACATGAGAATGAACAACCTGCAAGCAGTATCATCAAAATGAATATTGTGATGAGTGCAAAATTCAAGAAAGTGAGTGGTGTGCTCAAGAATGGTTATTCGACCCTTGCCATTGAACTTCAAATTTGACAAGTAATTAATTATCCCCTTGGGCACTTTCATATTTGCAGTTCTAGAAAGACATGTTGGGGTTAAGATATGTGAAGAAGCTATTAAAAAATATGAAAGTTCACAATGGACTTTACAAGCTCAGCTTGTCATCTAACCTTCCTTCTAGCACCAGAAATGTTGACAGTGTTGGACCCACCAACATTTAGGGGGTCTCCCCGATATGAAGTCCCAATTAGACCTTACACCATTTGGAGTAGGAGCCCCATTCGGAATACAACCTGATTGCCTAAATAATTGCATTTAGTGTTATGCTTTGATTGCGATAATGCATAAAATGATGTGTTCGTGACTTTGGGGAAACAAGTGTATAGATTTTTTGAAGGGTCAAGTGCAATGCACGAAAGGTTATAATGCATCGAAGAGAAAGTGAGTGAGCCCCTTAGAATCCTGTAATAGTACACAACTTGAAAGAAACACATGAGCATAAAAGGCATCACAAGTTAGCCTGTAAAATAGTTCACAAGTTAACCATGATGAAATATACAATAGCACACATTCAACAAGATTCATACTAATGCAAACGAAATAGTTCACAAGTGTTAGCGTATACGAAATAACATATATTGCAAACATAATAAGAGTAGTGCTACTATATTCACAACATATGCATGGAAACGTGCTCGATATGAGCTTTTATTAAAGTGAAATCCCCAAGCATACATATACAATTGACGAACCACTAGTCCCAATAGTGGAACATGAAGCCAACACCTACTCCTCCAAAGAAATACACTCCCTCTATGCTATAGAGAAGCAAAGGCTAAAAACCTCCCAAGCTTATGCCCGTAAGCCAAAAGACTTTTACATGACTAATGAGGGTGTATTTATAACAAAAGGGGTGACTATTCATCTCCCTTTGTGACTCTTTGGCTTCCCTCATGACTATTTGACTTCCTTCAACTATGACCTTTGGAATTCATTACACAATGAATCTTTACCTTCCACAATTGACACTTGGAATTTCACTTATAATTAATTTGAAAGAATATTACAATATCACTCATACCTATGTAAGAAAAAATTGGGTAGAGTCACCTAGACAACCTAATAAGATAAAACAAGTTAAGCCGCCCCCCCCCCCCCCTAGAATGTATATTTTACGGGCGGCTTTGTTGCCCCATTACGAACTGGGGTCCAATGCGGCGATACCTGTGAATGCAGAAGATAATCAAGCTCCACACCCAACACTAACCCCTTAATTGACCCTAAAGAAAAATAATCAAATAAAATTTCTAGTCCACATAAAGATGACAACATAGTTCAAACACCTCCCAAAAGAATATTATAAAATACATTTACAATAGAAAGATAGTACAATTTACAATACAAGACATACAATCTAAAATACACTATACATACAAACATTTACAAAAACAATTTACAATATAAAGACATATAATAAATAACTTACAAATGGATGATATTCATGTCTTCCTTCATTATGTCCATAGTCTCTATAATTATTTTTAGGTGATTTTATTAGAATTCTCCTTAGCCTCAAGCCCTTGCAATTTCTATAAGGGCGATAACATTTTCGATCCTAAGAAGCCCTCAATGTTGATCCCACGTCTCCTTGGTCTCCTTGAGGAATGTGTGTGTGTGTGTGTGTATATATAATAACTTTATATATATAATTTATAATATAATCATATAATATAATATTAATATTAATATATTATATATATTAATTTTTTTCCCCTAGAAAAATCATAATTTTAGTCAAAAAGAGCAAAATTACATGTTGTGGATGCTAAAGAGAATATACAGTAATAGCAAGTCCTGATTTCTCAAAGTCCATAAAAAAAATTAATCTATTCTTTCCTACCTTTCTTCTTTTCCTCTTTTCGCCAACCTCCAGTGTGGGGAGTGGAAGTTACAATAGACATTTGATTCTCATTAGTATTAGTTAAATATTCTTTGTCAGAATTTGATCCCTCTGATCCATGGATTCGTTTGATGCCACTAACTTCTTTCCCCATTGTGTGTTGCTCATTCTGTTGGCTAGGGTTGTTGGGCCATTGTGTTAATGCAGAGTTATACTCGATGTTATCCTTATGTGGATTTATCTGTACAGTCTGCACGTTATTGCCTGTAGTGCTCTCTGCTGTCTCAACTTCTTTTGTTGTTTCAGCTTGAGGTTTTATGCATTGCCAACCTTTTTATTTTTGTGATTGTTTCTTGTTTCTTCTGGTGTCTTTTTTTTCTTTTGGGTAGGCACTGTGAAGGTGACCTATTTGTTGAAAGCCACAATAGCAAAATGTCATATTTTCATAATCTAATGGTTGTTTCCACTGTATATTGTTATGAATCAGAATAATTCTATCAGGTAATCCCTGACTAAGATCTACTTCAACACAAATTCTGGCGAAGGTGAATATGCCTCTTGAGACTCTATTTGCATCTATCTTGAGAAAATTTCCTAGTGAATTCCCAATCCTTCTAATACTTTGTGATGACAAAAATGTAGTGCAAGGTTGTATATCCTAACTGAAAAGGGCATTTTAGGAACCACCATAGTGGTGGCATCAAAACCTGGGAACCAAGAGGTCATGAAAAGGCATGCGTTGCCCCAGAACCATGGTCCTTCATTGAGTGCATATTCCTTATCCTTGATTGTGTCAAATGTGACAATAAAAAACCCCTTGGAACATAGATGAATATCACAATTCGTTATCCATGAGGAGAAGATCCATTGGTGTAAAGCATCTGATTTAGACCAAAAACCATTGAATCTACATATGAAAGCTTTAGTATAGAATTATGCATAAATCTCATTTACCTTAGGCAGAGAGACTATAAAGGCTGGTAGCTGTGATTTTTGCTCCACAATGTAGGGTCCAAGTAGTTTTGGTGGTGGTGCTGGCTTGGTGATATTATATATATTAATAATATTATATTTCATTATAATATTAATGTTATATTTATTTGAATTAGTTAAATAGATAAACATAAATCGGTCCCATATTAGAAAATTGAAATGATGGGTCTGCAAGTCTAAGTGCACCCAAACCAAAAGAAGAAAAAATGTTAGGAAAGTAGGCTGGGTAGGTAGTTTTGAGGTTGCAGAATCTTGATTTCTGATCAATTCTATGTTTTCAAGGTGTCATCTCTACTCAGGGCACAATCTCCAGGAAATTTTATGTGAAAGAGCTCAAGCAGACATAACTAACTTCCCTTGCTCCATCTCCCCCAAATCATTAACTAATTTCCCCAAAAGAGGTCAAGATCTGCTTGATATCTCTTAGTTTCATCATTTTTCATGTCATTAGCCTGGGTGAAGATATGCTTCACTCAAAAAGGATTCATACTCTCTCTATAAGGTTCTATCTCCCCTTTGAAGCCTAAGATCTCTGAAGCTTAGCGCTTTCTTTTCATCTCCATATTAACTACTAACACTATTATTTAACTCCCTATATTTTCCCTATCCCCATACCAAAACTATGTAGATAATCCCCTTATGTAAATATCCCCTCCCCCTGGTTGAAATATAACCATAAATACTTCACTGGGAATTACTAAGTCACCTGGACTTTAGTAAGAGCCCTCTCTCTGCAAAAATTCCCACTCCCAAGTGTCTGGACCCCTTCCAGACAATAAGAAACCCTTTCCAAAGGCTAATAACCCTCCCCGCGCGTTCTTCTTGCCCATTTTCTAAAGTTAAAAACCCATAGCGGCGCGAAATATTAAGCCTTAACGCGCACACGCCTCTGCTAAACCCTGCACATCTCCCTTCTCCGTCCACCGTCGGATCGCCTCCCACAGATCCGACGGTCCTTATTCACATCGCGCGCCCGATTATGGTGGTAGGTTACCACCCGACGTCTGACGGTTTTACCGTCGTACAACGGGACAGGTGGCGGCCTCCCATTGCATCGGGCCACCCCTGACAGAAACCACCTCCGTACCAAAGGCGGTCCGATGCCCAAGCAAAATCGCCCTCCCCTCACGTAACAGGAGCGCCACCTCACCCTGTCATGTCACCCCACCGTACTGCCACGTCACCTTGATGACGTCAACATGTTGACATCACATCCGTACCCAAGGACCCCACTGCTGACGTCATCCGCCGTACTGCTGACGTCAGCAGCCAAAAAACCGAAAATTCGCGCAAGAGAAAAAGTCGAGCTTCGGAGCTCCGAAATGAGAAACGGAGCGCTTCGCTATGGGAAATAGTCCATATTGGGGAATCTTTAGGGAATCTTTTGATTCCTTGGCCCGTTTTGCACCGAAAAAGCCCGAAATTGCCCGATTTTTCCAAATTAAACCGATTTGAAGACAGGAAGAGACCAGAGACAGAGATTAAAGAGTATCAAATCAGATTTACAGAGAGAAAACACGTCAAAGAGTATCAGAAAGCGGCGGAGACCATCAATGTAGCGGCAAAGAGTATCAGCGAAGATCTTAACAGCGGCCCAAAGCAGGTGAAAATTAAATACCTTCCAGCAAAGTCAAAGAAAAGGGCGAGGCCACTCAGAACTCTCAAATCATGGTTATTGCACATTTAACTCACACCAGAACAGAGCTGCAAGTCCCAAAGCATAGTTATTCCAACAGTACTGCATCGAGCCTCCAAAGGCCACATTGCACTCTTTTTGATCCAGCTACCTCTGACACAATTTAGTAGATATTTACCTGCATTTAATTTTGGCACAATTTTAGGTTTAGAAAAGCTCTTTTTGCAGACCTGTTTTAGGTCAATTGTAATAAATAATTTGAGATATTTGCACTATAAAGACAACCCTGAATACTGTATTAAGGGTTGGTTGGTTGGTTAGTGGTCAACAAACTATCTTTAGCTGATTTTGCTCCAGGAGAGACTCGCACTGTAATACCTGATAGTCTCTATAATCAAAGACTGCTTATGAGCTTTGGAGAATGGATTGTTCACTGTGTTTACCGGTTGAAGAGTGATTATGGAATTCTCGTGCTGTCACATAATTCAATAAGTGCTTCTTACCTCTGTTTTCCATTTCATAAGTTACCATCTAAACAGCAGAAAAGAAGAATAGCTTAGAATTTGTTTGAATACACTCTATGCTCAATTTTTGTTGTTTCTTTATGTTTTCCTCTGTTTAGGCATAAATATGAATTCCACATGGCTCATGTTTGCCTTAACCTTAGACAGTTATCCAGGGATTCTTCATTGCCCCTAGATAGAGATCATCCTTCCCTCTGTTAAGCTGATTGAGAGATTCTTAAGTGCCTCTCATTCCTTACATATCATTCATCCTTTTAGTTCGAAGATTGTGTTATGAGCAGCTATCTTGCTTCATATTTCTCTTATGACCAGGAAAACGCACTGATAATCCTAACCCATGACTCCATGCCCAATGGTTTGAAACTTATCACTTCATGAATTGCCTCTCTTCCTGAAATCATTTTCCTTCCATCCAAACACAAGCAAAAACCCCTGAACCAGAAAGCTAGCCTAAAATCATTAACAAATTTAAATCATTAAGAGAGAGCCCTCTCTGATTGCAGGTGGGATAGAACCTGCAATCCAAAGATTGGTTTGTGGTTACCTCGGCTGTATCCCTACAGGAGCCTAGGGACAACCTGAGTGATAACAGTGTACAAAATGATTTTACCTGATGTAGTTGAGTGTTTTAATGATGGTCAGAGTGAATATCTTGTAATTAAATGCCTAGAAAGTCAAATTCAAATTAGTTAGTGTAAAGGAGGAAAGTGGTTTCTAACTCCTTGTGATGTGGCAGTGGTTAGGTAGGATTAGGAAATCAATTCCTAGGAAGCAAGATTCAACCCCTGAGAGGGGGGATGTTGTTTTTCATCTATATGTAGTTAGAATGAACTCATAGAGGGGGTTGGATTCTTGAAGCTCAGCTCTTGGACTAGTGTGCTATGAATTTTTGCAGAAATATATGCAGTTGCAACTATTTTTATGGGATTCTTGTGATGTGGTTTGTGGCATTGTATTTCTATAGTTTTCTTTATCTATTTGATGATCAAGTATTTCTAGAATTCGTCTATATTCTTCTAGTGATTATCTCTTAAGTTTTAAAGAAGATTTCATGATCAATATGCTATGTTTTGTCTGAGATTTTCATATATGTGTTTTTTCTTCTAAGCAAATGAATTCATACCTATATGCTCATTTCGCTTCCTTTTTATCCTCACCATAATACAATGACAAATTCACTTTGTGCCATTCATTACACCTACCTTGCCTCATTATACATCTACAACTGATTATTTGGGATACTTGACCTAGTTCTCAGACCTAGTGCTTCTATTTAGAAACCCCTAAAATCAAAACCTACTGTGCCAAATACCTAGCCTAAAATCCATATATTCTCTAGTCACTTCCATTGACTATGAGGTTTTTTTAGAGAGATCCCTCTCTGATTTGGCAAGGTTGGCTGCCAAGTCCAAAGTGGTATGAGGTTACCTTCTTGGCTTCCTTTCTTAGGCTTGGGAAACTGAGGAGTGCTAACACATCAAACTTCCCTAAATGTTCTGAATGTGCAAGTGGTATCTTCCCTACCATAGGTTAATTATGTGGCAAGTTTTCCTATGCTCATATCTACTAATGAAGATGAGCCTTTCACTATTTGCTAAATTTATTTTCACCTAGATCCAATAGGTGATATGGTAAATCATTTAATGGGGGCATTAGAGTCTGATATTTCCATTGGATCCCTTGATACCTTCCAGATCAATGCTCTTCCATCTGATGAGAACCTCTTGGAATCGATGGCCTCCTCAAGGTCATGATCAAGATACCCAGAGCAGAATACCTTGTCTTGTGTCAAGCTTATTAAAAAATGAAACAAGGTCTCGAAACATAGTTCATTTTCTTGTGTCAAGCTCGTTAAAAAATGAAACAAGGTCCCTTGAGCATAGTTATTTTACTGTGTCAACCTCACTAAAAAATGAAACATATTCCCTTCCAATTCGAGTCTTTGATTAGATCTCATAGGTGTCTAGTCGATTCTTTCACTTGATCTCATAAATGAACCTTCATTCCATCCGCCTATTAGTAACCAGTAGTCTACTTAGGTGAATGAAATGAAGCTTAGTGGGCATGCGCCTAGAATTGTATTATTATGTTGGGGGCATGAAAGCCAATCTCAAGCATATTTTCCCTTTGTTTCAAGCTCGTGTAAAAATGAAACTACTATTAAGCACAATTTTTTCTTGTTTCAAGCTTGTGTAAAAATGAGACCAATTTCAAGCATAATGTTTCCCATGTTTCAAGCTTGTGTAAAAATGAAACTATTCTCATTTTATCCCATATGATTTCAATTTTTATTAGCCTATTTATGCCAGATGACCCTTGGTTTTCTCATTCCATCATCACCATCTTCTTGGCTGATCATACACTCTCACTTAGTTTTTTTACCCTTTCCCAAGGAACCGATGTGATGAGTGGTCTTATTAGCCAGCCTCTTGACCTTTGAGTGTTTTGAGAAGTTCCATCATGACTAAAACTAGTTGCTACCCTTTATACCACTCGTTCCTCTAGGAGGAGTCCTATTTCAACTATTTTCAGACTCCTAAAACATGAAAATATTGTCGAGAACTTGTCTTTTCAAACTCGTTAAATTAAATGAAAAGACGGTTGCCCAGTATAAGTTGAACCCTTTTTTGGACTGGGATAGACTATTTAAAAAAAAGGAATACTTTAGTCGAACATGACTAAAAGGTTCTTTTGAGTATTATTTTATGCCTTTTAGAGACTAAATTTACAAAAAGGAACCTTTGGAGTTTTCTTTTTCACATCTTCTTCAAATTTTCTAAACATGAAAAAGGAGTTGAGTTACACATTTGTTGGAATCGTAAAAGCATAAAAACACATTGGAATCATCAAACATGATGGGAATGAACCACTCCTTCTCAGGGTTCATTAAATATACTCAGAAAGATTCATTTGAAGGATGAGCTTATAGATCAAGCATATGTTATTCTCCTCAATCTTGTAAAAAATAAAGAGGTACTGACAAGAAATGGTTGGGGAAATTGGGAAAATGATGTACTTAACGTATTAATGCAGTGATTCACTCTTGAACATGACACTCTTTCACTTCATCTATGTGACTATTGGGTTGGGAAATCTGCTTGCCTCTTTGGTTAATCATACCATGTTAAAAGCCTCCGCATTCATTTTGGATTCAATGTTGCCAACTCCATAAAAGTGGCATCAATATGTTCAAGATAATTCCTTCAGTTGATATATTCTACAATATTGAGCCTTTATGCATGTCTTCTTCTCCTGAACCAACTCTTCATCAGCAACATTTTATCTCAAATCTTGATACATGTTTTGTGTCATTGATGAGGGATACATCAAGGCTCTCTTGGGATGAGTCGCTTCTTGTTGACATCAACTTATTATCCAGGAATTTGACTTAGGAACTCCCTTTGGTACCTTGGAGCTTACCATACATCAATAAGAATTTTCCTCACTCAATTTGATATATCCTCATCAATGACCTTCGACCAAAGTGTTCTATGTTGTGTTCAACTTCATCTCATCTATTCACACCACATAGATTGTACTATAGTACCTTGAGAGCCATTAACATCATTGATGGTTTCTCTCACATCTGTTAACGACTTACATCATTGGCTAGTAATTAGATGGTGTCTACAATGTTTGAATCCATCTCATTTATTCACATGGCTAGAATTGTACTATCAAGCAATCAAGTGAATGAGATAGAAGACCTTGGATATAATTCCATCCATCTAGGACACGATATCAGGATTCATACAGGATTACAAAGTATGATGGTTGTGATCATTTAGATGGTCATCCAAGCATGGGTCCACACTTTGTCATTAGTGGACAAGACTTCTTGATCATTGAACATGTAATATTGGCTTATATGATAAGCATGGGTATGCCTCCCTCAACAATGATATTGTGATGATAATATGTATTATAACATATGACTATCTTGGCCAATTTGTTCTTGATCCATACTTGTCACAAGGTAAAGCACTTCAGTCCTTAGCCACTGCTTCTAACTTTGTACTTTAGGGGGAAATCTATTACAGGATATTTTTTCACATCTACTCAATATGATTGAAATACAAATCAATCAACATCCATTAATACTTTTTCGTAATCCCTTTTCAAATTCTTAAGCATCATTTCTCCAAAAAGTATGAGTTTTTGGGTCTATCTACTAAAAAGCCATATTTTTAGGCCCAACGCACCCTATGTTCTTGTCCACCAATGTTGGGTGAAAGTTGTATACCTGAGCATTAGCGTTGACCAGCACATGATGCTCCTTTCTGCAAGTGCACTGATTCCAGAAATTCAGGAAAATTAAAAAAAAATTTCGAATCTTCTTCTTCTAGAAGCTTCCAAGGTGGTTTTAACCATTTATCATGGATAAATATATTGAATTCCTATATAATCCTATCTTGGATACCTTATCTCTTATCTCTTGAGATCATCCTCCCTCATAAGTGGATCTCAAGCCTAGATTGGTAAATCCTAAACCACCATGTTTACCCTATAAATTTGTTTCTTCCCATGGAGTCTAGGTTGACTTTTAGAGATTGCTAGTGCCCTCATGTTATTGCTTTAAGATTATGAAATCATCATCCATTTGCATTAGGGTTGAGTGTGAAGGTTTTCTTTGTGATAAGGAAGGACAAGACATTTTGGGAGACATCTACAAAGTCAACTTCTATATATGGTTGTAACTCTCTCCTTTATTTATTAATACAAAAAGCATCATGTTTTCCTAAACTCATTTTATGCTTATGCTCTTGTATTTCAATGCCATGTTGACTCATTGAATAAAGATATTTGATTATGCTATATCGATATTATAGTTCCTTTACTTGTTTTAGTCACTTTTGCAGGTTCCTTTTATAGCATGTGGAGCTAGGATTGGAGCTTAGAAGCGAAGAGAAGAGAAGAGAAGGACTTACCACGGATTACAAGTAGGTCTCTTTTCAATATTCCAATCTCTTTAAGGAGAAAATTGATTCGTTTTTTCCTTTGTTGTTGTAGAGCAGACCACTAGATCTAGGGAATTCATTTATGTCCGTAGAAGTGAAATTTCCAAATAACGCTTGTGATCTCCTATTTCTTAGGACGCAAGCTTTTTGCACTTCATAATAAAAAAACTTATCACAAACTTGTGAACTATCTTGTCTCACAAACCTTGGGCACAAAACTTAAGAATTCCTTGTGCCTTCATCCTCTCTTTTTTAGAACCATTTTGAAAATGCAAGGATTCCTGGTTCTATTTTTGAAGGTGAGTTTTGATTGAGAACTAAATGAGAGTTCTTCTCGTCCTTTCTCCAATCAACATTGGAGTTATTAAATATTTCTCTCTCCAATCAATAATGGAGACTAACTCGCTCTTCCTTCAATTAAGACTGAAGACTAACTCACTCTAATTGAACTTGTAACTGTCACCTCGTTTTGTAGTCAAATGGATGAAGACTCCACTTAACTAAAGTTCCAACTCCACAGATTCTAACTTGATGATTATTCAAATAGATTGGAAATAACTCATCCTAACAAAAGTTTAACTTATAAGCTGGCACTCATATTGAGAGAAGGAAAATATGAGGTCTTCATTGGCTAAGGTGCAAACCAAAAAGCCGTTAATCACTACATTTTCAACACTCACTTTTAGCAAGGAAGGTACTTTTGGAAGAAACTCCTCCACCTGAATCTATCTTAAACACCACCATGTTATCTATTGTTATAGCTACTCCCTTTGAACTATAAGATTTCCCCAGTTCCTATAACCATGCTCCTATGATCCACCTTATACACCCCATCTAATTAGCCTACTACTGATTTTTCCTCTGACTATGATTCTATCAACTCAATCATCATTTCCATATACATGTTGTACCTATGTGGCTACTTTCTATGCCTAAGCATAGAGCTAGGAGACTCAACTAGCTCTTGGGCCTCTTGAGTCAACTTGTCGGTCCACTTGGCTCTACTTCTCCTTGTGTTGGGAGTTACTGACTAAATGGATGGCTCCACTCATCTTAGTCTCTCCTCCTCATCATCCTGCAGGTTGGCCCACTTTCCACCTGACTGAGACCCAATTTGTGATACTAGTTGAGGCCCCCTCTTGGGAGTGAGTAACTCCTTCTCAGGTACTCTAACCTTCTCTCACTATAAGGACTTTATCAGAGCTCTACTCTCCTGAGACCTCATGCCTCTTCTCTACGCACTTTCTACCTTGTTTCTCAAGGATGCACCTATCTCAACCTGCAACCTATATAAATTATTCATCCTCACACTTATCTACTTCTTCATATAAAAGATATGTGATTTAGGTAAACCTTTGATCCAAGTGGATTTTGGTGGCCACCCACCTATCCCATTTGGACCCACGCAATTGTATCTTTCAGCTTTTTTCAGTTTCCTAAATTGTAGCAAAGTTTACTATTTTTAGCAGTTTTTCGGGTCCTGAACTTCTGGAGCCGTTTTGAGGCCCTAAACGACGTTTTTTCGGAAATATGGGGGCAACATGGGTCCATGGACCAATTTTTCCCTTCCCAAAGTGGTATTTCTCGGATAGATCTTTCTAACGAGCTATCATACGCGTCAAACGGAGATCGTATGCCAAAGTTACGACCCCGGGAAATTGATGTACCAATTTACCCAAAACGGGGTCCACAATTTGGTGTTTCATCTTCTAGGTGTAGGTTTTGGAATGTGAAGGGTTTTCCATTGTTTCTCAACAATAAATAAGCCTTCGAGCCTCATTGTAACACAGTTCGGAATAGTTCAGAGGCATGTAGCCGCCACATCTCTTCTCAGAGATAAGCTACCATCGCCCTAACTGGTTTATTTCCATTTTTGGTTGTAAGCATATTTCGGTATTTTCCATTAATGAAATGAAGGGTTATTTCTGCTGCATCTTTGTGTATATGGTTATCTCTGTATTTTATTGCGTTCCTGTTTAAATCCGGATCAACCTTACCTCTACTGAATATGACATCACTACCCTTGTCCTCTAGGGTAGCCACTAAAACAAGATTATTCTTTAGGCCTGAAACATAGAGGACATATTTGAGATGGAGAGAGATATCTGATTCCCTCTCAAAATTGATAGTACCAGCTCCCCTAATTGAGTACTTCCCAACATCTCCTATCTCAATTTGAAACTGCATGTCCTCCTTCAACTGGCTGAAATACTCCTCGTTCTCGGTCATGTGGAAGGATGTTCCTGAATCAATATACCATACACTACTCTCTATTGAGCTTGCCATGCAAGCTATCATTGAAAAATATTTCTTGAACTAAGAATAAAAATCATCTACCTCATCTGATGCAACCACATGATCCTTACTGGACTCCTTTTGATTAGGACACTTAATGGCATCGTGCCCAAACTCATGGCAATGGAAGCACTTGATATCTCTTAGATCCTTCTTCTTCTTCTCATCCTTCTTACTGGAATCAACCTCTCCTTGGACCTTCTTTCCCTTGGATTTTTTACCTTTACCTACTAGGGAAAAGTTCTCCTCATCCACTGTTGTAGTTGATCTCCCATCTCTTGTCCCTCTCTAGATTTCTTCTTCGACACAGTCACTCCATTTCCTCTCCCTTCTTGGTAGATTTTCTCTGCCACTGACTACATCCTATAAATTCTCCCAAGACGTATGAAATACTAGAAGTGCGAGAGTCACAAGGTCATTATATGCTATAGTCATGCCCAATCCACCCAACTCATCTAGAACCTGAGCAAAATTTGAAATATATGTGATGGTGGGTTCCTCATTTCTCATCTAGATACTTCTTATCCTAACCTTGAGAGCAAGCTTCCTAACATCACTAGAACCCTAATACATATCTAAGATGGCTTTAAACATATCATATGTTGTCTTATTCTCATGGGGATGAGGGATTATATGGTCTCTGACCCCCCTTTAAAATGATCCTCCTTGCCTTGGTGTCATTATTTTTATGTTGGGCCAACTATTGGGCATATGAAGGTGGTACTATTTGTTGCTTCACAGACTTGAGCACCCCATTATATTCTAACACCACTGATACCTGCTCCTTCCATGAATGAGCTTGAGGCTCTCTCTAAACTATGATCTTCCCTCGACCCTTGGAACGACATCTTGCTTATATAAGTAACTACTCTTCAAAACGCTATTACAAGCCTCCTACTTGATCTGTGCTCTTCATCAACTGGTCAATTTGGTGCTGGTATTTATGTTGATCTCTACTCTGATACCATGTTAAATTTACATGAAAGTTTGTAACTACTTGGATGAATAATAAAAAACTAGGAAGTTGTACTAAAACTAATTTATTTTCACCAAGATACAAATTCTCTTAACAAATTAGAAGAAGAAGAATAAAAATACTAGAGATAAAAAACACATCACACAAATTGAAACATTCCTTTACTAAGGAAACTCAATAGGGAAAACCTACTATCTTTGTTGTGGTATTTTATTGATTGTTCTTGAGCAATTGATATATTACAAAGTAATATGTCTCTTGAGAAAGTGTATTACTTCTTCTCACAAATTGCAACTGATACAGTTGATCTCGCCTCTCCTTGATCACTGCTTGATCTCATTCCACTAGCATGCAACTATTCCCATATCGAATCCTTAACTTGCCCCTATAATATTGCTTGATCATGCTTCTCTTTCCTTGCATACTTGGCAACCCTATTTCCTTGTGCAAATCTCTTATTTCCTAGCAGAAATTTGGCTCCTATTTCTTAAATCAAGTCCTCCTATTTCCTTGTGCACTTTTTACTCCTATTTCTTAGGATGCAAGATTCCTCAAATATGAACACAATAAATCTCCTAAATCTAGTGCATTTGTGATATTCTATTTCTTAGAACACAAGTTTTTCATTCTCCATAATCAAATAACCTCTCACAAACCTTGTGCACAAAACTTATGAATTCCTTGTGTCTTCGTCCTCTTTTTATAGACCCAATTCAAACATGCAAGGAGGCCCAATTATATTTTAGAAGTTGAGTTCTAAGTGAGAACTAATTGAGAGTTCTTCTCATCATTTCTCTAATCAACACTAGAGTTCTTAACTCGTTCTCTCTCCAATAAACACTAGAGATTAACTCATTCTTCCTTCAATCAATACTGAAGATTGCCTTGCTCTAACTAAACTTGTAATTATCACCTCGTTATGTAGTCAAACTGATGAAGACTCAACTTAACTGAAGCTCCAAATCTACACATGCTAACTTGATGATTATTCTACTAAACTAGAAATAACTCATCCTAATTGAAGTTTAACTCATGAGCTCACACTCATACTAAGAGAAGGACAATTTGAGGTCTTCACTAACTAAGGCACAAACTAAAATACATTTACTAACTACATTTTCAACATCACATATGCACATAAGTAATGCATGGATGGATGTAGGAATACCATAGAAGTGTAATAAAGAGGGTTGATGGGCCAAGTTGATATGGAGGCATGTAAGTACAATGCATAGGGTCAATAAACTTGTAGCTAAGAAAAACCAAACACCTAGTAGAGATTTTGTGGGTTGGTATACACTCATGCTCAAAATATATGAAGGGTTTGTTTGTTGTAAGAGTTTCATAGGATTAATTGAAGGTCACGGGGGAATAAGGGTTTTAGAATAGGACCGAGACAAATGGGCCATGGAGAGGACTTCAATGGTCTTCTAATGAAATGGATGGAGAAGGCAACAAAAACAACCCATTGAAAGATATATAAGCCATAAAAAAATTCCCTATGATGTTATTAGAAATGAAATGAAATTGTTATTGCACTGAGAGGTGCTCTATAGTCCAATATTCGGGAGAAGTGTAGACATAATGTAAGTATGTCAACATTTTTTAAATATAGACTCTATTACAACATATTAAATATGGCGGAGATACACATAAAAAATATATAATCAACAAAATGATATACAATCCAACTATATGTGGATTCAACGAACTGTGAACTATATCTAGAGTAAAAGATTATTTATAGTCCAACTGTGAAATCATCTATATTGTGATAAACCGTGTGAAAAAATTATAGAAGCAAAAGCTATATAGTGGAGTGATGGTGGCATTGACAAATTATAACACATCATAGAAGGACATGGCGAGTCCAAATTAAGAGGTTGACATGAAAATTTTGAGAGAAAAGTAATGCTCCAATGGTAAGTAACCCATCTAGGTCACTCTCCTATGTCTTACTCACCCATTAACTTTAATCCCCATTTTTCTCTTTCATTCTTCTAAATAAAATATACTATGTTAATTATAAATTTATTCGCATGAAACGGATGGATAAAGCAGATGCAATTTCCTGCATTGCTTCAACAATCCCCATAGTGAGTCTTATTATTGTGAATGTTGCAATATAAAAGTACGAATTCAATTCAATATCCATATCTTGATTATTATTCGTAATCATGTCACTACTTTTGTCATTAGCTATTGGGTTGGATTACTGTATATCACAAAGTTAATAATATTAATATTCATATCATGTCACCGGTCTTGGTATTAGTTGATGGGTTGTATTAATATATAACACTGAGTTAACAATCTGGAGACACTGGGAGAAAGGTCTATTCCTTGACCAAGGGCTAACCTCAACCATACTGCACAGTCACTTATCATCTTTCTGAGTAAGTCAACAACCAATAATTTAATTAATTAAAAATTGTTGTCACGTGATCCTCAAATGTTATTTCTCCTCAATAATTATTTGGTTTCTTTACTGGAAATGCGTAAATGCATTCTTTGATCAATTCCTTGGTGTTTTGTTTGCAACCACATCGATATATCTTTTATATATAAATAATCGATTTGATTAATAGCGCTAATCTCTCATTATAATTATTTCAGGAAGTGCATGTTGGTGTTATGTAGTGTGTATTTTTGTTGGAGACTGGCAGGTGATAAAACCATTCTCAAGTCTGCACAGAGAAACTCCTTTAGTGAGCAAATGGAAAACCACGTCGAGTGTTACCCATTCAGAGACAAAGCAACGAATTATATCAAATGAAGATAACAAATTACACACAAATATGTCTCTTTGGTCTCAACTAGTCGGTTAGTTATATATAGGTAGTCTCATATAGGTAATAATGTAGGAATGTCCACTATCTAATCTTTCTTTTCTTTCTATTGCTATTTTTCTCTTGGTATGAAAAAGTTTTTAAGTCTCATTCACTAAGTTTTAGATTGTTTTGCATGTTTATAGGCTCATTCAATACTCTTGAGGTTGATGCTAGAACAATTTAGAGTAAGAAGATGCTCATTTTAATTTATATATATATATATTTAATGTAAA
>APFE030674473.1:31556-42134 GCA_000404065.3 Pinus taeda | reverse complement strand
GAATAGTTCAGAGGCATGTAGCCGCCACATCTCTTCTCAGAGATAAGCTACCATCGCCCTAACTGGTTTATTTCCATTTTTGGTTGTAAGCATATTTCGGTATTTTCCATTAATGAAATGAAGGGTTATTTCTGCTGCATCTTTGTGTATATGGTTATCTCTGTATTTTATTGCGTTCCTGTTTAAATCCGGATCAACCTTACCTCTACTGAATATGACATCACTACCCTTGTCCTCTAGGGTAGCCACTAAAACAAGATTATTCTTTAGGCCTGAAACATAGAGGACATATTTGAGATGGAGAGAGATATCTGATTCCCTCTCAAAATTGATAGTACCAGCTCCCCTAATTGAGTACTTCCCAACATCTCCTATCTCAATTTGAAACTGCATGTCCTCCTTCAACTGGCTGAAATACTCCTCGTTCTCGGTCATGTGGAAGGATGTTCCTGAATCAATATACCATACACTACTCTCTATTGAGCTTGCCATGCAAGCTATCATTGAAAAATATTTCTTGAACTAAGAATAAAAATCATCTACCTCATCTGATGCAACCACATGATCCTTACTGGACTCCTTTTGATTAGGACACTTAATGGCATCGTGCCCAAACTCATGGCAATGGAAGCACTTGATATCTCTTAGATCCTTCTTCTTCTTCTCATCCTTCTTACTGGAATCAACCTCTCCTTGGACCTTCTTTCCCTTGGATTTTTTACCTTTACCTACTAGGGAAAAGTTCTCCTCATCCACTGTTGTAGTTGATCTCCCATCTCTTGTCCCTCTCTAGATTTCTTCTTCGACACAGTCACTCCATTTCCTCTCCCTTCTTGGTAGATTTTCTCTGCCACTGACTACATCCTATAAATTCTCCCAAGACGTATGAAATACTAGAAG
Organism: Pinus taeda; assembly: GCA_000404065.3. Lineage (NCBI taxonomy): Eukaryota > Viridiplantae > Streptophyta > Pinopsida > Pinales > Pinaceae > Pinus > Pinus taeda. Next base: position 41,234 of record APFE030674473.1, on the reverse strand, counting down.
TGCGAGAGTCACAAGGTCATTATATGCTATAGTCATGCCCAATCCACCCAACTCATCTAGAACCTGAGCAAAATTTGAAATATATGTGATGGTGGGTTCCTCATTTCTCATCTAGATACTTCTTATCCTAACCTTGAGAGCAAGCTTCCTAACATCACTAGAACCCTAATACATATCTAAGATGGCTTTAAACATATCATATGTTGTCTTATTCTCATGGGGATGAGGGATTATATGGTCTCTGACCCCCCTTTAAAATGATCCTCCTTGCCTTGGTGTCATTATTTTTATGTTGGGCCAACTATTGGGCATATGAAGGTGGTACTATTTGTTGCTTCACAGACTTGAGCACCCCATTATATTCTAACACCACTGATACCTGCTCCTTCCATGAATGAGCTTGAGGCTCTCTCTAAACTATGATCTTCCCTCGACCCTTGGAACGACATCTTGCTTATATAAGTAACTACTCTTCAAAACGCTATTACAAGCCTCCTACTTGATCTGTGCTCTTCATCAACTGGTCAATTTGGTGCTGGTATTTATGTTGATCTCTACTCTGATACCATGTTAAATTTACATGAAAGTTTGTAACTACTTGGATGAATAATAAAAAACTAGGAAGTTGTACTAAAACTAATTTATTTTCACCAAGATACAAATTCTCTTAACAAATTAGAAGAAGAAGAATAAAAATACTAGAGATAAAAAACACATCACACAAATTGAAACATTCCTTTACTAAGGAAACTCAATAGGGAAAACCTACTATCTTTGTTGTGGTATTTTATTGATTGTTCTTGAGCAATTGATATATTACAAAGTAATATGTCTCTTGAGAAAGTGTATTACTTCTTCTCACAAATTGCAACTGATACAGTTGATCTCGCCTCTCCTTGATCACTGCTTGATCTCATTCCACTAGCATGCAACTATTCCCATATCGAATCCTTAACTTGCCCCTATAATATTGCTTGATCATGCTTCTCTTTCCTTGCATACTTGGCAACCCTATTTCCTTGTGCAAATCTCTTATTTCCTAGCAGAAATTTGGCTCCTATTTCTTAAATCAAGTCCTCCTATTTCCTTGTGCACTTTTTACTCCTATTTCTTAGGATGCAAGATTCCTCAAATATGAACACAATAAATCTCCTAAATCTAGTGCATTTGTGATATTCTATTTCTTAGAACACAAGTTTTTCATTCTCCATAATCAAATAACCTCTCACAAACCTTGTGCACAAAACTTATGAATTCCTTGTGTCTTCGTCCTCTTTTTATAGACCCAATTCAAACATGCAAGGAGGCCCAATTATATTTTAGAAGTTGAGTTCTAAGTGAGAACTAATTGAGAGTTCTTCTCATCATTTCTCTAATCAACACTAGAGTTCTTAACTCGTTCTCTCTCCAATAAACACTAGAGATTAACTCATTCTTCCTTCAATCAATACTGAAGATTGCCTTGCTCTAACTAAACTTGTAATTATCACCTCGTTATGTAGTCAAACTGATGAAGACTCAACTTAACTGAAGCTCCAAATCTACACATGCTAACTTGATGATTATTCTACTAAACTAGAAATAACTCATCCTAATTGAAGTTTAACTCATGAGCTCACACTCATACTAAGAGAAGGACAATTTGAGGTCTTCACTAACTAAGGCACAAACTAAAATACATTTACTAACTACATTTTCAACATCACATATGCACATAAGTAATGCATGGATGGATGTAGGAATACCATAGAAGTGTAATAAAGAGGGTTGATGGGCCAAGTTGATATGGAGGCATGTAAGTACAATGCATAGGGTCAATAAACTTGTAGCTAAGAAAAACCAAACACCTAGTAGAGATTTTGTGGGTTGGTATACACTCATGCTCAAAATATATGAAGGGTTTGTTTGTTGTAAGAGTTTCATAGGATTAATTGAAGGTCACGGGGGAATAAGGGTTTTAGAATAGGACCGAGACAAATGGGCCATGGAGAGGACTTCAATGGTCTTCTAATGAAATGGATGGAGAAGGCAACAAAAACAACCCATTGAAAGATATATAAGCCATAAAAAAATTCCCTATGATGTTATTAGAAATGAAATGAAATTGTTATTGCACTGAGAGGTGCTCTATAGTCCAATATTCGGGAGAAGTGTAGACATAATGTAAGTATGTCAACATTTTTTAAATATAGACTCTATTACAACATATTAAATATGGCGGAGATACACATAAAAAATATATAATCAACAAAATGATATACAATCCAACTATATGTGGATTCAACGAACTGTGAACTATATCTAGAGTAAAAGATTATTTATAGTCCAACTGTGAAATCATCTATATTGTGATAAACCGTGTGAAAAAATTATAGAAGCAAAAGCTATATAGTGGAGTGATGGTGGCATTGACAAATTATAACACATCATAGAAGGACATGGCGAGTCCAAATTAAGAGGTTGACATGAAAATTTTGAGAGAAAAGTAATGCTCCAATGGTAAGTAACCCATCTAGGTCACTCTCCTATGTCTTACTCACCCATTAACTTTAATCCCCATTTTTCTCTTTCATTCTTCTAAATAAAATATACTATGTTAATTATAAATTTATTCGCATGAAACGGATGGATAAAGCAGATGCAATTTCCTGCATTGCTTCAACAATCCCCATAGTGAGTCTTATTATTGTGAATGTTGCAATATAAAAGTACGAATTCAATTCAATATCCATATCTTGATTATTATTCGTAATCATGTCACTACTTTTGTCATTAGCTATTGGGTTGGATTACTGTATATCACAAAGTTAATAATATTAATATTCATATCATGTCACCGGTCTTGGTATTAGTTGATGGGTTGTATTAATATATAACACTGAGTTAACAATCTGGAGACACTGGGAGAAAGGTCTATTCCTTGACCAAGGGCTAACCTCAACCATACTGCACAGTCACTTATCATCTTTCTGAGTAAGTCAACAACCAATAATTTAATTAATTAAAAATTGTTGTCACGTGATCCTCAAATGTTATTTCTCCTCAATAATTATTTGGTTTCTTTACTGGAAATGCGTAAATGCATTCTTTGATCAATTCCTTGGTGTTTTGTTTGCAACCACATCGATATATCTTTTATATATAAATAATCGATTTGATTAATAGCGCTAATCTCTCATTATAATTATTTCAGGAAGTGCATGTTGGTGTTATGTAGTGTGTATTTTTGTTGGAGACTGGCAGGTGATAAAACCATTCTCAAGTCTGCACAGAGAAACTCCTTTAGTGAGCAAATGGAAAACCACGTCGAGTGTTACCCATTCAGAGACAAAGCAACGAATACTCTGCATTTTATAGGCTCATTCAAAACTCTGAAGGTTGATGCTAGAACAATTTAAGGTAAGAAGATGATATTTTAATTATATATATATATATATTTAATGTAAAAGTATGTCATGCATTAACATAATATTTAATATTACTTAATTTGAATATTCTTTAATACAAAGAGATCCATTTTAACCTCATATCTATCTTAATAATTTATATAATATAGAGTTACATTAAGTTATAGTACATTAATAATTTAGGGTGAAAATTTAATATAATATCAAGTTTAATATATAATCGACATATATTTGTTTTAACCCTGAAACTATATATTTGTCAAATCTCTCGAGGTGTAAACAAACTGTCAAGCCCCAAGTGGGATCAAATATATCAAGGTGTAAATATTTTTTTTGAGTTGTTTGCACCTCGAGAGATTTGATCCCCTCGGCGCTTAATAGATCAGGGGTTAAGATGGATCTAAGCTAGTTAGTACTAGTTAAGCTTAAAAGGTATAATATATTAAGTTTACATTTGTGTAGAGTTCCATTAGAAATGATGAAAAATAATTTAGGTGATGTGAAAAGGCTAAATTATAAAAGCATATTTTTCTTACTTAAAGTTTGCCCTAAAAAATATTACATTAGCTACGCATGCATGTAAATGAGCTCAAGGTTGGGATTAAAATAATAGACATTGAAAACTACTATGGAGTTAGGTATTTGGAAACAAAAGCAAAGACTTCATTGTCCAATCTATGCAAAGGGATGAGCAACACATATAACATGAATTAAGTATATCTTATCACGACTAATACAAATTGATGGGTAAAGGTTTTAGACTAAAAATTAGTTTCTTTCTTCCACTTATTTTATTAATGAGTTGGGTAACAGAATGAAAAGCACTAAATGATTTCTTAAGATTTGTATTAACCACCATGGAATGAGAATGTGCTTTTAAGGACATTCACACTGTGTGCAAGAAAGTAATAACTTATGTTTTTATTATTATTTCTCTTATGAATTAAATTCTTTTCTTCTATTTTTAAATAGTGAAATTAGTTTTGGAGTATGACTTAAAATTGCTTTTGCTTAAATAAGAGCCCGTCTTCCTTATATGTAAGAAAACAAGTTAATGACCCAAGACCTAGAGGCATTTAGTAAGAGTGAAAATTAAACCCTTAAACTTATAGATTTAGACCTTAATTCACACCATAATTATTACTATTATATTTTTCACATTGCAATTACAAAAATATTAATAATAAATAAAAACATGTTTAACACACAAATAAGAAATATATTTACATTTCTAGTTTATAGAAACATATTTATGTTGATAGGCGTTTTCTCTGTCGGCTTGGGTTGAGTAGATATTGCTCACCCCAATCAATAAGAGGTGTTTATTTTTGTCTTCCTCACTACAATCAAAATGTTACACATGGTGTTGTGCCTCTATCATTGTTTTCCAACTACGTCATGGGAGTAAGGCTCGCTAACCTCCACCAACTTGTGCAGCAAGCGATGTTGCACATCCTTTGCCTTGTAAAAAATTAACTACATGGAAAATCATACCATAACATTCTTGACTAACTGAATCACTCATAGTGGTCTTTGCTTCCCTATAAATAAAGCTAGGCTACCATTATGAGAAGAGGTGAATGCTTGGGTGATTGGTAAATTGACATTAGGTAAAATAAGTGAATTCCGAGGGAGGAATGTGTTGACACCTAATCGTCAAGATTGGGTGAATAAATAAAATCAATGTAAATAAATAATAAGAGACATGAACAATCATCGAGAGATGAAGTGAACAACCTCCCTCATGTATATAATGAAGACCAACCTGAAGGAATAATACACACGAATCAATTTTTCTTTGAGGAGTTACTGCATAGCCTAACATGGTATCAGAGCCAGCTCCCAAAATAGGTGTAACTCCCTTTTGCCTACTGCTCTTTGTCCACTGCCCCTGTGCGCTTTTATGCCATAATTAATTTTGAATCATCAGACCTGACAACCTCAGACCTGAAAACATTTTGAATCGCTGCTGTGAAAGTGTTCATTCTTGAGGCCATGCTGCTGTGAAAGTTTACTGCGTAGCTGCATGAGGATTCGAAATAACAATCAATTGGTTTCTGGTAGAGCCTCGCCTCCGGACCACGCTGGAGAGAATTGATACCTTAATGCAGTCTTATTAATGTTGGTAATATAATGTTGGAGAGAACTGATACCTTAACGCAGTATTATAGCATTGTATTAACATAGTTTCATAGCATTGTATTAATGTTGTTCTTGGCATATAAAGTTGATAACGTTGGTTTTTTGGCTATATGTTGAAGTTTTTGGCCATACGCTGAATACCACGCTTGTATACTAGAGATTGTTAAGTGGTTTATGAAGTTAAATGTGTTGAATGTTAAACTGTTTTGAACGCTGGTGGCCTATGTTAAATGGTATGTGTTGAACTATTTTAAATGTTGGTGGCCTATGTTAAATGGCATATGTTAAATGGTATGCATTGAATATTGAACTGTTTTGAATGCACATGGTATTGAGTTGATATACTGGTTGCGTGTAAATTGAAAGTTGTGTTGTTCATTGTGGTGGATTTAAGTTGGGAGTGTTGCGTGAAGGACCACTATCACACTGTTGGAACGTTGTTGGAACTCTGATATATACCTTTATTGTATGCATTGTAAAGCTTTGTGTCCAACACTGTACAATTTTTTATATATTTATGGTATATTTAGGCTGCCATACACACACACACACACACACACACACAGAGTCACTCACCATATATTTCGACTGTCTCACCCATATATTCTATACTTTAACGTTGTCTAGATGAATGCCAATTGACATTTGAATTTGCTGTCCCGTCTTATTTTTTCCCATTAAGAGTAAAAGTTTTGCAGCAGAAGTTTTTTTTGTTACAGTATGCATTCAATCATATCCATCGTGGGAATAGTTCTCACTAGCAAAGAGAACTATCCTAAGTGGTCCTGGATGATACAACACACGCTCATTTTCAATGAGTTGTGGAAAGGAGTGTGTGTTGGAGACGGAGACAAAGAGCCAGAACAACCTACCTCACACAAAGAGCTCGTCATTTGGGAAAAAAAGAACAGCGAAGCTTATGCATTAATCGTAGCATCTGTAAATGAAGAGGTGAGTTGTCATATTTCGCCATTTTCAATTGCTTTTGAAGCCTTACAAAAGCTTAAAGAATTCTATGACTCACATTCTGCACTTGAAGTTGTTCAACTCATGATTAAACTCTTCACTCTTGAATTGCGAAATAATGATCCTCTTTCTCTTGCATATGAAGTAAAGTCTATAATGCATGATATCAAATCCACTGAGGTTGAATTGGATATTCCTCTTATCGCTTTTTTCAAGGAATTTTATCCTACTTACTCCAATTATCTTGAGTCATTGCAAGCAAATGGAAATCTCAAAGATATCACCTTTGACTCTCTTGTGAAAAAAGTTTGTTGAAAGAGAGAAATATTTTGGAAAGAAAAAAGCCCCTGAATCTTCTGAAGAGGCTATGTGCCTTGCTCATAAATAAAAGCATCCTGCTCAAGATTCTTCAAGAGGAAGAGGTGGTCGAAGAGGAAGAGGAAGATATTTTAGAGGTGGGGGGGGAGACACTCTCAAGGAGAAAATGCATATTTGCACTGCATACGCTGCAAAAGAAATGGATCACATGATGCATCTACATGCAAGTTACCATGGGACAAAATTGAGCAGCAAAGAAACCAACATAAAGGTAAAACTGATGATACAGACAAAGGTAAAGCACCTGAATCCGCTCACTATGTTGTGGCACAATGTAATATTGGAGTAAATGAAGATTTGTTTAACACTTCACTTGCTTCCGGAAAAATGATTGGTTGCTTGATTCAGGAGCAACCTGCCACATGACTCATAGAAAAGATTTTTTTTGAAGAATTTACTGACAATGTTGATGGAGCAGTATACTTTGTAGACCAATAAAAAATCAATCCATCGGTGCTTGGTGCAATTAGGCTTAAATTGCTTGGTCTTCCATACTTTCTTCTGCATCATGTTCTATATCTCCAACAGCTCAAGAGAAACTTACTGTCCTTGGTCCACATCCGCCAGCAAGGTCACTCCATTCATATGTTTGATGGCAAGCTTGAGGTAAGAAAAGCATCTGACCACTCACTTGTCATGAGGGGAATAGAAGAAGAAAGACTTCTCAAGCTACAAGGAACCTCTTCTTATGCACAACATTTCTCATACAATTCTCATTATGAAGAAGGTACGCTTCCATCAAGTTTATTATGGCATGATAGACTTGGACATTTGAACTATGACAACCTCCGGTTGTTAGAAAAATGGTGTTTCTGGTTTGCCTAAAATTCCTAGGAAACTTAAGCAATGTGATGCTTGCATTCTAGGAAAGCATAGCAAATAGTCTTTTCATGATTCACATTCAAGAGCACATAGAAAACTTGAACTCATTCATTCATATTTATGTGTTCCAATGCCCGTTCCTTCTGCAAATGGAAATAAATATATGATGACATTTATTGATGACTACACCAGAATGTGTTGGGTTTATTTATTGAAGAACAAATCTGATGCTTTTCAAACATTCAAGAATTTTCATAAATGGATTGAAAATGATGCACAGTCTCTTATTGGGTGTATTCGCACTGATAATGGAAAAGAATATACATCAAATGAATTTGAAAACTATCCTCGACAACATGAGATCAAATATCAAACAACTGCACCTTATAATCCCCAACATAATGGTCTAGATGAAAGAATGAATAGAACAATCTTGAATATGGTACGATCAATGCTCTTCTTAAAAAATGTAAAGGTAATGTTTTGGGCTGATGTTGTTCTATGTTCTGCATATATAAAGAATAGATGTCCATATAATGCTATTAGAAACAAGACTCCATATGAAATGTGGTATGGACATGTTCCTTCGATAAAGCATCTCAGGGTCTTTGGTTCCACCTGTTATGCCTTGACACCAAAGGTACATAGAAACAAACTTGGTGCAAGAATTCATAAGTGTATCTTCCTGGGGTATTCAAACACATCCAAAGCATACCGTCTCTATGATGAAGTAAATAAAAAGTTTGTTGTGTCTAGAGATGTAATTTTTCTTGAATCATCCAAAACTGACAATGTTGTTGAGCAGCAACTTGATTGCTTGGATAGATTTGCAAAAGCAAAATCATTTTAAGAATTTGATAATCAGATTCCACATCTTGAAGGGGGGATTCCTATACTAGATCAACATGTGGAATCTTCTTCAGAAGAACACTCTCCCCTGCATAAAAATCCAATAATGGATGATGCTTTAAGTGATGTGATTGATAGAATTGGGAGACTCAACCTTGATTCAGTCCCAACTCAATTAGCAGAGAAGCTGGGACCATCTGAGAAAGGTCCCCAAAAGTGGCTGACAAAGACACTTGAAAGTTTTCATCCTGATGAGGTTGGAAAGTCAGGGACTAGAAATTCAAACCGACAAATGGAGGTGATGTAGATGACTCTAATTCACCTGTTGATATGGATGTTTCTTATGATTGTGAATTGAACTTGTCTATAGATTTTGAACCAACTTCCCTCAAAGAAGCTGCTTCTCATGATGAATGGAAAGAAGCGATTCAAAAGGAGTATGATGCCCTCATAAAGAATGACACTTGGAAGCTAGTTGATCCTCCATTAGGAACCAAACCAATTGGCTGCAAGTGGGTCTACAAGAACAAGTATAAAGCTGATGGTTCACTTGAAAAGCACAAAGCTAGGCTTGTGGAAAAAGGTTTTGCACATAAGGAAGGGGTCTATTATGAGGAGACTTTTTCCCCCACAACAAAATGGGCTACCATCCGGACACTCTTTGCCCTAGCAACTCAGAATGGTTGGAAAGTCCATCAAATGGATGTAAAAACTGCTTTCTTGAGTGGAGATCTAAAAGAGAATGTTTTTATGTCCCAGCCTGAAGGATTTGCTGTGAAAGGACATGAACATAAAGTATGCAAACTTGTGAAGTCCTTGTATGGCCTCAAACAAGCACTGCAAGCCTGGTATGAAACTAATTGAGCATCTTCTGAAACTCAATTTCAAACATTTTGATCTTGATGATGCAACTTTATTTGTCAAGGAAGTTGGCAAAATAGTTGTATATCTTGTGGTATATGTAGATGATCTTTTGATGACAGGGAACAATGAAAGCTACATTGCATCCATAAAGAAGGAATTGGAGAAAAGTTTTGAAATGACTGATTTGGGCTATGTTCATTACTATCTTGGTATTGAAGTAACCCAACATCCGAAGTCCATATTTCTTTCT
>APFE030674473.1:0-20458 GCA_000404065.3 Pinus taeda | reverse complement strand
TTCATGCAAAGTTACATATGCACATGGATGGACTTGAGATTTTGTGAAGTTTTGGGCCTCCAGAAAGTCAAAAAACATGCAAAATTTGACTTTCTGTCACCTTTTTGAACTGCAGAAAGTTGTCTTGGGAGAATTGATTTTTGACAGGGCAAATGAACTCCAAATCCAAAAATTCCAGTTGGGTTGGAAAGTAGACTCACAGACCTTTCCAACAAGCCTACGCTTGCCCAATTTTTCCACCTGAAATTTTCCCAAACATGGCTCCAAAGAGGCGCGACATGTCAGGCAGAATTGCCCAGAAATGCACTATATAGCCCAACAAACGCAGATTTGACTCAGTTTGACTTTTTGAGGTGAATGATGATTCTCTTTGATGTAATTATGGTAATTTTATGAAAATTTTACTCTTATGTACCTCTTATAGAAGATTCATGCATGAAATAGCAAAAATTAAATGAATAGATTGGTTTCCTAGTTTATAGAGGCAAGTTGTTTTGACTGCCTAGTTTTCAGTGCTTAGTTTAAAAGTGGTTGAAACAGCTCCTAGGATAGTAATCTCGACCCCTAGAGGCAAGGAAAGGTGTTAGCTTGCCTATATTATGTATTTTCCTAGTCATTTTCAGGGGTTGGAAGGTTGGACTCTTGAGGGAGAAGCTATCATTGTATTATTTCACTTTATCTCTGCAATTTGGCTAAGGAAGACCAGGGTTTTGCAGTCCTTTTTGGGATTCTTGTGGTTAAATGTATTGATGGTGTGTTTCTCTATGTACCTATAAGTGTGTCATGTGAATCATTTCCTTTCTTTTCCTTCTGCACATTAAGCAAACGAAGTGTTAAAGTAAGAATTCATGATTGTCATGCTCTGCTTTTAAGTTTGTTTAATTTCAATGTTTTCTACTGTTTAAGGAGAATTCAAAGTTATTGTTTTCTCTCCTTCACTCCTCACCTGTCATTCCTAATCATCCACCTCAATCAAAGGCATCAATACTGTCTCCTACCTCGCCCCAAAGAACCCCCTGCAAAAACTGTGTCCAATCCCCGCACCCAAAATTGCCATCCCCTCAATTTGCCACCAAAAACCCTAAAAACCCCAAATCAACCCTTTTGATCAGTTTACTAGCCTAAAATTAGTGTTACCATATTGTTCATCTCATCCATTAAAGATTTTACTGAGATTGACCGGAGAGAGCCTTCTCCTGCCCCGTAGGGCTAGCTACGAGGCTAAATGGTTTGATGTTGCCTTGAGGTTTGCCTTTTTCAGCCTGAGGTGAAATTTCAAGCGCTAACAGAATGGGTAGCTAAAGAACTTTGGTTATGGTTATTTAGTTGTCAGCTTTGCCATAGAGAGGGTACCAATGCTGGTTCCATAGCAACTCACTGTTAAGGCTGGAATTCCCCAATATCCTCGGGTTATGTGATGGGTTGCAGTTATGGCCCGCCATCCAGAGGAGGGTACTGAGGTTGTTCGATTCACTCCAGAGTATTTCCATTGGTTAGAGAACCAATCTTTTATTATTCAGGATTTTCCGTACGCTGGGATGGATTATCGTGGCGATCCCGACATGACTCTTCCACCAGGAGAGCAATGGGATGATAGAGGTAAAAATTGTTTTTCAACATTTTAATGTTATATGTATGTTTTTGTATTTTTAACAATCGTCCCAAAACTAATAGTAAAAGTTTTAAATGTAGATGTGGGTCCACGGAGACTAGCCGCTCTCTAGCCCTATGATTGGAGACAACCAACTACTGCAGCACCGTCCCCACAAGACCAGATAGTAGAGACCTTGGCTGTGTTGGAGAGCCATCTAGAGCACTTGACAACAGATATTCCAGAGACCAGCATAGATGACATTCCTCTTCGGCTTCAGCGCTATGTGATTGGGGTCCCAGGACCTTTTAGGAGGTTCCTTTGTTGGGTGGCTCGAGCAGTGGTGTCTTATCGGGATCATCACCAGTGATAGGATGATTGCTTTGTAGACCCATTTTTGATATGACTATTGATACTATCATTTTTGCCGATCATAAGGTGTTTTTCAACCTATGATCGAGGATGATGTATATTTTGACACTCTTATGCTATGCTATGCTATTACTATGGTTATCTTGCAAAACATGTTTATGAGATGTTTTTAAATTTACTGTTTGATTCAATGAAAATGTCTATTTAACATTCGAGAAGCAATTGCATCTGCTAATGTATTTAAATATCTTGGAATGTGATGATATTCTATGTAATCAAATTCTCGTTCCAAGAGATGAACTCTCAAAAATAATCGTAATAATACTGGATTTCTAATGGCATAAACTCGATTAAGCTGTAATACAATGAGTTCCGAATCTAAATTAACAATCAAACTTCGAATTCCAAATGAGATGGATTTAGATAATAATTCAATCGCTGCACTGTATTCTGCAATGTTGTTTGTTGTTTGACCGAGGCTTACCCCGTGCATAGATACTAACTCGTCAGAGGGTGAATAGATAACCCAGGCTGCAGAAGAGATGTTCCGTGTACTACGACAAGTGCCATCAACGAAACCGATGTATGTTTGGAGAGGCGTCGACATTTGCAATATCAAGAGTAAAATCAAGATAAGCAGGACTAATAAGAAACACTCTCTAAAGTAAAGCACACATCTTTAATCTATGAACACACCAACTTAGAAAAAAAACTAATCTAATGAAATCTTCACGCTAATCGTTTAAGCATAATATCGCTTTAGATAAAGCCCATTCCTAGGTTTACCTAAAGAGACACCGTCAAAATCTTCTAGCTTATAGGCCCCTTTTGCCAACTTCCGCTTGACAATATATGGACCATGCCACATGGGTACAAATTTTCCAGCCCCTAGCTTATCGTTTGCTTGATCGTAAAGTAAAACTAGGTCACCTTCTGAAAAATTGTGGGGTGTAACATTCCGATCATACTGAGCTTTGATCCATTTGGCATGAGTTTCGACAGCTAATGCAGCATTGTGTCGATTCTCATCTAATTGAGATAAGTTTAATAAATGCTTTTCTTCTTCAGAAGTGGATGGTAATAATTGCACGACAATTTGTAATGACGGGATTTCACATTCAATGGGCAATACTGCCTCTAAACCATAAACCAGTTGAAAGGGAGTAAAACCTGTTGATGTTTTGACTGAAGTTCAGTATGCCTAAAGCGCTGAAAATAACATGTTTTTCCAATTCGACCGATGAATCCCAATGATTTGTCGGATCATGGTGACTAGAACTTTGTTGACTGCTTCAACCAGACCATTTGCCTGTGGGTAATATGGAGTGGAACTATCGTGACGTAAGCCAAGCTGATCTGTAAGTTCGGTCATCATGATGTTTCCAAAATGACTTCCATGGTCAGTGATAATCACTTGGGGAACACCAAACCTAGAAATTATATGATAGAAAATGAAAATCGTAGCAGTTTTTCCATTTTCCGAAAATGTAGGCGTCGCCTCGGCCCACTTGGTAAAATAATCTACCGCAAGGACGATATACGCATGCCCCCCGGCCGAGTGAGGGTTATATGTAATAAAATCGATACCCCATTTTGTGAATGGACCAACGACAATGATAGGGTGGAGAGGAGCAGGAGGAGCGCACATCTTACAATAAAAAATTTGGCAATTGTGGCATTTCTGGATGGCAATAATACAATCTTTGAATAAGGACAGCCAAAAATAGCCAATGTGCAAAACCTTTTGGGCTATGGCATACCCAGACATATGACCGCCACAGGCTCTGGAGTGGAAATCATTAAGAAACTTCTCAGCCTCGTCATGTGTAAGGCAACGACGGAAAATAGAATCCACCCCATGACGATAAACAGTATCTCCAATAATAGTGTAAGGTTGGGAATGGAAGCGTAATTTCCAGTGCTGAGATCGTGAAATATCAGGTTGAAAATATTGGGTTTGGAGATAGATGATGATATCTCCGTACCATGGATCAACAGTGCTGATAAGGAACAAGGATTCATCCGCAATGGACTCTTCTGCCACATGTTCGGTGTCAGCACGAGGGAAGTCACACATTAATTCCGCAAAAACCAAAGACTTCTTTGACTTGGCCTTCTCAAATTCCAAGTCAAATTCTTGCAGGATAACAATCCGTTTGGAATACTTGCCCCCCAGCAATTGTTTAGTCAAAATGTATTGAATAGGGTTACAGTCATAAATGACAGTGGTTTTGCGTAACAAAATGTAATGATGAAGTCGCTGAACAACTTGGACTGCAACTAAGGCCAGTTTCTCCACATGTGAATATTTTAACTCAGTGGGAGTTAGGGTCCGACTAAGATAATATATCACATGTTCAATTTCGAATTCATCCTGTTGTACTAAAACCATCCCAATAGTGGAATGGGAAGTGGCAAGGTACAAGAAATAATCCTGGTTGTAGTTGGGAGGATGCAATAATGGCACATGGGTCAACGCATGTTTTAGTGCATCAAAAGATTTATCAGCTATCTCGTCCCAATAGAATGGAGTATTTTGTTTCAACAACCGGGTGAAACCTTTTGTAATCTCGGCGTAGTTAGGAATGAAACGACGTACAAAGTTTGCTTTCCCTTGCAAACTCTGGAGTAGGTGAAGAGTCGAAGGAGGTGGTAACTTGATGATGGCTTCGACCTTCAAAGGATCAACGCAAATTCCAGCTTTCGATACAACAAATCCCAGTAACCGACATGTTTCGATACAGAAGACACACTTGTGCGGATTCAGCCTAATCCGATAATGCCTACATCTCATGAAAATAGCTCGTAAGTGAGTGAGATGGTTAGCTCTTTGTAATGAATGAGCCGGTAAATCATCGAGATAGGGCTGCACAATGTGCTTGATGTCATGAAATGCATAAGACATTGCCCTTTGAAAAGTTGCCCCAGCGTTCTTCAGTCCAAAAGGTAACTTGCAATAAGAAAATGTCCCCCAAGGATAGATGAATGCCGTTTTTGGTTGATCTGTAGGTAGAATGTTAATTTGATTGTAACCGAAAAAACCATCCATCAAGGAGAAAATTTCACTGCCAGCACAATCATTGATAATTTGATCGATATAGGGCGTGGGATAATGGGACAAGCACGATTAATATCCCTATAGTCGACGCATATTCTTATTGTCCTTTGTTTTTTATTAACGGGAACAATATTCGATACCCAATCTATTAAAGGAATCAGATAAATGAAACCTGCTTTAAGTAATTTCTCAACTTTTGTTTTGATGGCAGCAACTTTTCATGGGTGTATTTGACGCAACCGTTGCCGGACGGGTTTAGTATTCGGATAGGTTTTGATCTCATGAACAACGATTGAAGGATCAATTCCTGGCATTTCCTCATAGGACCAGGCAAACACATCGCGGAATTCTTGAAATAGGGCTTTATATGTGTTGACTTCAGTGTCTGTACAAGAAGTGCCTATGTGAATGTTTTCAACAATCCCAGGTTTGCTTGAAATGTCGATAGGAACTGTCCGAGAAATATTAGTTAAATTTTGTTCAGAATCAGGATGTTTCAATGGATTTTGCGATTCTTTGACATATTCAGCGGTAAAAATGGATGAAAAATCATTTTCAAAATGATCAATCTCAGGTAAAAATGAAGACCGATGATGAATATCTTCCCATGGTAATGCATCAACAGACAACAGTTCCCGAATTTGTTCATCAGTGCGAACGATTTCTGAAAAGGTTGTTAACTCTAAGGTTGAGATTGAAAGTGATTTCCCATTGATCTCATTCACTAGATCAGGGTTGGTTGAATTTGAGTCGGAAAATGACTTTACTTCCTGATAAGAAACTTCAAAGGGACTCAAAGGCATAGCATCACCAAGAGAGTCCACCTCAGAATCGAATGGAACGATCCAAGGATCATCAAGAACAATGGATTCTGACGAAATCATATGAATGGTTGCGAAAGGAGACTGTACGTTGGGAGGAGGAAATGAAAAAGTTTCGAGTAAACCTGAATCTTTAATTAATCCTACTCCAACATCCTTATAAGGGATAACGGTTTTGCCAACATGTTGAATACTCTCAATAGAGGATGGGTCAGATGAGAAATAAGTTAACTGGTCTATTGTTACAATCTTTCCATTATGTTGGAACTTAATAAGTTGAAAGACTGATGAAACAACAACAGTCATGGCGTAAGACCAGCTACGACCCAAAAGAAGGTTGTAATCTAGAGGGGCATCAACCACCTCCACATCTAGATTAACGGTTTTTCCTTCAATTGCTATAGGTAAGTCCTGTAGAATGCCATAAGGATGAAACCCTCGGCCATCAAAGGCCTTTAGAATCGTCGGGGATTGATTAAGTGTAGGAGAACCAAGGGTTTTCCAACACTGTATCGACATAATACATGTGGAAGCTCCCTCATCAATCACAGTCCTAAAACAAGGTCTGTTTTTGACTAACACTGGAATCTGGAAAGCCATTCGATGAGGAAGACGAGGTGTACTATTTTCTAAATAGAAGACTATGAGGTTTGAGTCCTAAAGATCAAAAACTCCTATAGCCGACAGTATCATTTTACGTTGTGCTGGACATGATTGCAGCACTTCCAAAGCCGACATTGTTGAAGGTGAAACAGCTAAATCTTCAACAATGTTATAGTTCTGAGCAGCACTCGCATGTGGATTTGAAAGCTGACTTTCGAAGTATACCCTTAGTGGGCGGTTTGATTACTAAGTCAGGATTTGGTTTCTCGTTCTGTAGTGGATCGAAACCAAACAGAGCTGAGGTTGATGGATTGGAATTGGAAGATTTGGCTTCCTTACCACCAAGAGGACTTTTACTCCCGTAATCTTGCGATCGTGTCGCAATCCTTACATGTGACATCATCATTATGGGCTCTTCCGAGGCACTAGAGGAAGAACCTATCATTTTACTGTCTAGATTTGGAAAAGGATCCTTCACAACAGCAGGTGTTTGTGAACCTTTGACGATTTTCACAACCTTGGCACGATGCGGACAATCCCTTGTAAAGTTCTCCTCATCGCAGATGAGACAAGGATATTGAGGTTTTTGTTTCTCATCAGTAGATTCAGGTTTCTCAGATTTCTCCTTTGAGTTCTGCTTGTTCTTCTTCTTACCTTTCTTCTTGCCGTTATATTTTGATTTGGTCATGGATGATTCTATGACATGAACATCGGCAGAAATTTCAGGTGAAGACTCTCCCTTCGGGGAATCTGGTAAAGTTATTATAGAAGAAGAATTCTTGGATGATTTCTTCTTACTTTTGGTATTAACAGTACCAATCATACCGTCAGCGGCATGAGACCCTGAGGGAGGTGCAACTATTTGATTTTGTTTCGGAAGGTTGAGGATTTTCTCATGCAACTTACTTGACTACGTATAAACTAAGTCAAGGTACTGAGCTTGAGCAATTACTTGCTCTTCTATAACTACCCCTTCCTTAGCTACATCTTCAGTTATTTTGGGTAATAATGATTTCACAAACCATTCTGCCAAAATTTGGTCCGGGATAAAAACTTTCACTAAACGACGTCGATGTCGCCATTCATGAATACGATCTGAAATATAAGTGGACGTCGACTGCTTTAACGAAGTTAATAATTCTGTGCCATTGTCATATCAGATTGGCAGCTGAAAATGAGTAAGGAAGGAAGTGGCTAACTGACTAAAATTATAAAAAGAGCCTCGTGGCAACTCAATGCACCACTTGGCTGCAAGGCCAATCAAAGTGCGTTGAAAAAGACGAAGACAAATTGAATCATCTATAATGGAATTCGATGCACATCAGAGATGATAAGTCATCACATGATTAGACGGATCCTCTCCTGGCTTCCCCTCAAGCTTTGGTATATCACTGGGCAACTTATTTGGCATTGGCGGCCAAAACGGAAGATAATTGATGGGATCGTTCGTTAGGCGTGACAAGTCAGGCAAATCCAAAGTTTCTATAAATGGTAATTGACGGTTCGGATCCCGAAAAATTGGGGTCATTAGACCAGCCCCAGGAGGAGGATATCCAGGATAGCTTGGTATCGGATTCGCATTTGGGATATTATATCCTCCTGGAAAACCAGGATTAATCGAACCATACTGGGGTTGTTGAGGTTGTTGATATGTATACCCAGGGCATGGTTGATACTGATAAGTTGGGTTGTGCACAGCGGGACCGTATTGGTATAGCCCCTGGTACGGTTGATAAGTAAATTTTGGTTGACTTGGTACAACCGTACTAGGCCCAGGTTGTCCTACAGGCATGGAAACCAGATTCTGGATTGTAGGTCCAGACTGGGGTAAAGAGGCATGAGGAGTTGATACAGGAGTAGTAGAAACTGGAGTCGTTGATACTCCAGAAATGGTTGGAGTGGATTGAACAGAAGCCGCAACAGTTGCAGCAGACGTTTGGGACGGAGTTCGAGGTGAACTAGGCCTAGACTGTTGAGCTGCCCCAGGTGTAGCAGTTTGAGTATTAGGTTGGACAGGTTGCTGGGGTGAACCAGAAACAAAAGACTGCCTAGATTGAGATAACAACTGCACACTGGGTTGCTGAGTCTATTGATCCCACACCACGTTCATTCTAGGGTATGGACCCATAACAGGTATGGACCCATAATTGCTGATGATAATGAATGTGTATGGGTGTTCATTGGTATAAAGGAAACATAATAATTACTTGGTTGAGAAACACAAACTAAGTAGGACATATGGTTAGGTATAGTCCATGAACATAAGTATTGGTGAAAAGAAAGTGTTCGGTGGTGTCGCATCTCACCAAGAGCGGTTGAAAGACTACCGCCAGCTTGGGGGTGTGACAGTTGGTATCAGAGCAAGGTTGCTTGTGACGAAGTGCAGATGGTATTGAAGCTGATTTAGGGTTGAAGAAGATTGACAGTTGATGATAGTGGAAGCAGGTACTTGCAGGTGAAGGAAGCTGGTTTCACATACAAATGGAACAAGAGCTGGTTCATGGTTGCAGGAAACTTGGTGAAGTTGGTGGATGGTTTATACTAGATCACAAAGGAGGAAGCTGAACGACAAGGCATGGCAGGTTTGGAAGAATGTGAAGGGAAGCTCTTGCTTACCTTATATAGGTTGAAGGGATGGCACATTACAGATATGATGGAGGTAGCTTCATGGACCTAGATGTGGCACATCGAGAGTCGGAGTTTGATGAGATGGTCTCTTCATATTGAGGAGATGGATGTTTTGGAGATGGATGATGTTGGGATAGATGCGACTGATTTCATGCAGCACATTGACACCAAACATCATGGACAACATGTTGCAGATGAGATGGAGGCTACTTCATGGACCTGAACATGGATTACACTTATATGGAGATAGATTCTTGATCAAGTTGATGATGTGAAAGGATGTTTTGAGAAGAACTGATGGTGGCATGAGGATGTGCATTCTCATGGATTGAGTGTGACAGTTGGACTGATCACCTGACTAGTTCAAACATGGGGGCGACATGTACAAAGATGTGTTATCATTGTGTTGGAGTATCATGGCAGCAGTTCACACGAGGACGACACATGATGTTGCAGGAGGCATGTAGCTTGAGATGGAGGGGCCAACCTTCCACGATGGGGAGCAGCATGTGGAGATTGCAACGAGATGGTTGATGATCATGGGTTGAGATGATTTCCGATGTATGACATACCGATGGGGTGTATACCTTGGTATGGTGATCTTGGTGACAGATGGTTGCCGGGATGAGATATTGTTGAGGAAGACAATGATTTTAAGTGGGGGAGGATGTAAGGACCTGCGGTCCAAGGCATGACCACCACACAAAGTGCAAAGACATCTTGAACCAAATGTACGAAGTTACAATGAAATAATGTGCGTTAGAGGTTGAGCGGAGGTTGTTTATAATGTGGGAGCGTTTGGACACACCCACGGGTTGACCGTGTATATGAAGGCGACTTGAACAGAGATTGTTGGCTGACCAACAAACGAAATGAAGTTGCAAGCATTATGAGTGCATTGGCACATGAGGGACGAGTTGGCTTGGGTAGCTTGACTCGCCCCACCATTCATATATATGACAAGGCATTGGAGCTTGAGGGAACTCATTCGAACACGAATCATTCGCTCTACATTGCAAAGAGAAGTGCAAAGGAGGTGTAGGAGGCCGCACCAAGGTGGAGCCTAATGCGCCCGCTCTTGGGAGATGCTACACGGCATTAGCACGCAAACTTGGGTGTAGGTGAAGGCGTGGGTAAGGCAGGTGCCCGGTGTTCAGTGAAGGAGCGCGGGTGGTGACTCAGGTGAGTCGCCCACCTGGCATGCGAAGTGAAATGCTGTGGGAACTTTGGTGAGGCCGTTGGTTGAAACGAACGAAGGTGTCTTGGGTGTGACTCAAGTGAGTCGCCCGTCGTGCACGAAAAACAAGGTTTAGTTGAGGAGTGCGGTTGGTAGCTCGTGTGAGGGCACACCCGCCCAACTCAGGCAATGAACTTTGGTTATCACACGAAGGTGTGGAAAGTTGTAAAATTGGCTAAGTATGAAACTTGGTGTTTCCCAAGTATACTTGTAAAGCTTTGTAACGTTGAAGATTGTATAATATATTGTATTTGGGCAGACTCATTGTTCAGGGAGTTTGTCCCCCCTTTATACTGTGCAATTGTGTTCTCTTGTATAGTTGCTGATGATAATGAATATGTATGGGTGTTCATTGGTATAAAGGAAACATAATAATTACTTGGTTGAGAAACACAAACTAAGTAGGACATATGGTTAGGTGTAGTCCATGAACATAAGTATTGGTGAAAAGAAAGTGTTCGGTGGTACCGCACCTCGCCAAGAGTGGTTGAAAGACTACCACTGGCCTGGGGGTGTAACAATACCCGTTGGGAAATACACAACTAGTAAAAACTAAGGAAAACAAGTATCGTAGTACGTCTTACCCATTATCGATTCCCTTGAAAAGTCACTCACTCGATGTAGTTTGTTTTCTAAAAATATCTTTTTTGGAGTTGTTCAATGATTTTACTGTCTTAGTTGCATTACTTCTCATCTTTACAGGGTCTCCAATGATTTTATTTTCTTAGTTGCATTATTTCTCATCTTTATAGGGTCTAAAATTTTTGATCCCAATATGAAGTTGTTTATGTCTTATCTAATCTCAATTCTTTTGAAACTTCATGTTTTTGATATTTTTGGAGTTGTCCAATGGTTTTGGTTTTCCTTTCTTGCCTACTTTAATGTTCAATTCTATAGGATCCAAACCCCCTATCCAAATCAAAAGATTGCTTCATTGGGTGTGATGCCCTTTTTCCCTTTCACTTCCTGATTTGAATTCACTCCCTTCATGTTCCTTTCTAGAAACTTCCTTTGCAGGTTTAGTTTTGTTGCCAGGGGTTTCATTTTCTACTTCTGTTTCCTCATTCATGGAGGAGCCTTCCACTCCTATAAGTTTTTGGTGTTCAACAATTGTCTACCAAGTCAGATTTCTATTCCACTTTCCTATCTTTTCTCCTAATGGATTCTCGAAAGATTTTTCAGCATCCACTCTTTGTGTTGGACATAAAGCCACCATACTAAAAGTATCTTCTACATCTCAAGGCTACCTTTTCAAAATTAAGTTTTCTTTTAGACATTTCCAACTATTTCAGTTAAGCTATATTCACCCAAGTCTTTCGAGAGATCCATCTTTGCACACAACTTGGAATAGGTTGTGATATATCTACCATTAGTTCATGGGAAGAAAAAAAGAATGTTCCTTAGAGTACTTGGAATCCTCATAATAGAGCTCCATTTTTGTCTTGATATCATGGATTTTGGGGTCTTTTGGTCACAATTTTTCCTGTTCTAACTAGAAGCTTGAATTTTTGACTTGGCATGGAGTTATAGTTTGATATCACCTTGAACCACTGTATATAGATTATTTGTGGCTAGTGGTTCATATTCAGTTGATTTTATGAATTTCTTTAGGAAATCAGGTTTTGGATTGTAAGTATCCCTCTCTAATATGCTTTCACATTTACTCAACGAAGTGTTTATAGTTACTATATAAATGGGAGTTGTTTTAGTTTCTTAACTTTTAGTTTCTATTTTCTATAAAATTTGCTTGTGGGAATTGGGTTGGTTGAATCAAAACTAGAAAAGAAAAATCTAGATGTTGTGCTTTCATCCATTTCATGGAGGATAATGTGTTCATGCAATTTTTTTTTAGGGATTTCATATCTAAACTATAACTAGTATCAATATTGAATTGGAAATGTTTTTATGTGCTTTAGAAACCCATCTTTGAATCTTCATAGTGGAGCTCCAATTTCACCTTGATATTGTGGAATATAGGGTTTGGTCAAGATTTTTCCTATGATAACTAGAAGCTGAAATTTTTTCTCTGATATGGAGTTATCACCTAATTTACCTTCAAACTCCTATTTTTAGAATATTAAATTGATATTTGTGGGCTTTCATTCATAATTGAATAATTTTATGAGTGTTTTTAGGCCAAAAGGTTTTGTGTTCAAGTATCCCTCTCTAATATGCTTTAATGTTGACTAAAAGGAATGTTCATAGTTACTATATGTCTAAGAGTTGTTTTAGTGTCTTAAGTTTCAATGACTTTCTTCTATAAAAATTGCTTGTGGGTGTTGGGTTGGTTGAATTAGAACTAGAAAAACAACATTTAAGTGTTCTACTTTCGTTTATTTCATTGAGGATAAGGTTTTTATGTTAAGAGAGTGTGGGGCTCAGTTGCATGAAACATGGAAACAAGTACAAGTTTCTGAAATGAAACGATGTTGGAAATGTGACTCCCCAAAAATTTGGGAACAAGGAAATGCTATATGTATGTATGTATGCATGCATATGTACATAAAAAAACACATTATATTGAAATTTTGAAAGAAAAGATTATGGATAAATGAGCAAGAAAATTTAAATGACAAGCATAAGAATGATAAGTAATGTTCCACTATTGCTTATTTTGGAATTTTTATCATCAGTGCATTATCATAGGTGCATGTGAAGATGGTGGCAGTGAAATGGGCATGACTTCAATGTCAGGTACCATAGCCAAGTGACCAGTTATTTGTGTTCCAACATCCTGAGTGTATATATGTAAGGCAGAAGAAATCATGGAGGCATGGGTTATCCCTTTCCTCGGCTTCCTTTTTCCACCCTTTACTGTTCCTTTTACCTCTTTAAGTTAATGCTTTGATTTGGGTGCATAGATCAAGAGACTCAACATGATTTTTGAGATTTTCCATTCATTACCCCTTAATGATGAGGCATTTTATCGCTCATCACGATTGGGACAATACACGTGTTCCTTTTTATGGATGGAGCATCATGTCCTTTAGGAATTGTTGATGGATAATGAGGGGGGTATATCTCATTCTAGGATTTTTCCCACATGATAAACTTTGTCCCAACCATATTTTGCATTTTATCTTTTTCTTTCATCTTGAATTTATTTTACTTTTACCTTTCTTTAGCTGCATCAACCTTCAGGGCTAATTTTTCCAACCTAGACTCAAGGATGCGGATGAGAAGGTGCCAATTCCCATGACTAGTGACCACCAACTCAAATAATGGAGATGGAATAATGGGAAAAATGGAAAGTGGTAAGTATGGAATTTCAAGGGAATTCTATTTCAATCAAATCCTCCCAAGTAGTAACCTCCATAAAAACATGGGGCCTTAGAGAAGGCATGAATGGATTAAAATCAAAGACTAACCTCCTAGGTGTAGGGAGGGAACAAGAGTACAGTCAAGACCGATCAATCATCTGTATTTCCTTGTGATTCATATTAGTATGTTCGAAAACATTAAGTAAAAACACATTATTACATAATATTTAAAGTACCTATCGATGGATGACCCACCTTCCTTCAAGAAGGAATGTCGAATGGGAGAAAGAAATCTTATTGAAGCAATAGGTGGAGCATCTATGACATCATGACATGTGTTGATCAATAGGGTTGCTAGCTAGTTGGTTGTCGAAGGAGGAGAAAGTTTTCTCCTAGGGGTTACTCACTATTTGGTGGGAAACAGTTACTGAAGGTATTCATCCTAATGGAATACCCTATTTTCCCGAACATAGCCTTAAAACTCTTTTGAAGAGTCACTCTTGTTGTTGATTGAGATCTCAAACTCGCATTCTTGCATTTTTTAGATTTGCTATTTTTTGGCCCAAGAAAATTGTTCCATTGCATTTAAAACACTACTTTTAGATAAAAATTGCCTTTCATTTCATTTGAAAAGGTGTCAATTTACCCAAGATACATTTTTTTTTTCATTAGATATTTTTTAACTAGGTTGAAACCTTCATCAAAATAGCTCCCACCGATGTAGAATCTTTCAAGGCTTGTGACCTTATCCTTTCAACCTCAAAAATCCTTCAAACTACTTCAAATAGAACTCAACTTAATCTTCTACTAGACAAAACCTTAACTCAACCTTAATGAACGGATCTCCTAGCTTGGCCTCCTCTTACTAGTTGTAGCTCTCCTCTTCTAGGGATCTCTTGCTCCATAAATGAAGTCCATCTCTTTGTTCACATAAGCCTTTCCATTGGTCTATGTTTATATCTCTTGTGTATGTCTTGGGGGTCTTATTTGTCCTTCAAGAAACCCTTATTTATCACTCAATAAAAAATTAGAATAAAATATTAATTACCTTTGGTTCCTAGCCCATACCTTTGGGTCCAAAACCCCAAACTTGGGAACTTTGCCCACAAGTTCACTTTTTGTGGGTTTTCTCCACTCATAAATTCCTTCCAAGCTACCCAAATTTCAACACTTTCATTGATGAATTTTCCATACACTCTTGGATTTATTTCATAAAACCTAATAGTTAAGTTTTTGACTTGTTCTTGGTGTACAAGGCCCTTGTAGAAAAATAATTTAGACACCAACTGCAAAGGTTAAGAACATATAAAGGAGATTAATATCTCAACAAAAAATTCACAACTTATTGCATTACATAGGGCATTCAAATGGAACATATTGTTCCATATACTCCACAACAAAATGGTGTTGTTTAAAGAGGGAATCGTACATTAAAGGAAATAACTAATTATATGATTCAATCTAAGGGATGAAGTCTTCATTACTGGGTAGAAGCAATCAACTATGCAAATTACATAGTAAATTGAAATCCCACAAAGTCTTTAAATAATATAACAATAGAAGAAGCATACACTAACATCAAGCCAAATGTAATCTGTTTTCATATCTTTGGTAGTTTAACATGGGCTCACATTCTTGGTGAAAAAGGAAATATTTACAACTAGAAAGTAAGAAGTGTAATTTTGTTGGATACTCTAGATAAGTGAAATGTTATGGACTTTTGCA
The DNA here is from genome assembly GCA_000404065.3 of Pinus taeda. NCBI lineage: Eukaryota > Viridiplantae > Streptophyta > Pinopsida > Pinales > Pinaceae > Pinus > Pinus taeda. The sequence goes on along the minus strand of APFE030674473.1, from coordinate 5,163 downwards.
ACTTTAATTTAATGAAATTATAGTTGGAAGAGATGTTAAATTTAATGAAAATCTCTTATTCTATGAGCCTAATTCAATGGTTGTGCCCTCTTCAGCTTGTGAGTTGTCTTTGTTGTTTGTGCCACCTTCTATTAATACTTTGGTTTCTTCTTCAAATGATGAACATGAGGATGAAAATCCACATTTTCTTGCTCACATTCCTCTATATGAGTCCATTGAACGTGAAATTGTATCAATGCCACAACCTCCTCGATGGGTCTGTTCAACAAAAGAAGCGTTTGGTCACCTTGTCGGTGATTGTACAGATCAACATTGTACTCATTCACAGTTCTAATGAGCCTTCTTTATTTTGGCTCAAGTTTTAGAGATTCGTGATCTTTAAAAAAAAAAAAAAACAAGCTCCAAGCCATCTTGACTATGAAATAACTATGTACGAAGAATATAATTCCTTGATGACGAATGCTACTTGGAAACTTGTACCTTTTTCGAAAGGAAGAAAACTTGTGAGATGTAAATGGATACATAGAACTAAGTATGCATTAGATGGAGGTGTTAAAAGAAATAAGGCCTACTTAGCTACTAGAATATTTTCTCAAGTTGAAGGAATTGACTACAATGAAACCTTTGCCCTTGTCACCAAAATGAATTAAATTTGCCTTGTTCTAGCATTTTCTTCCTCACATGGATGGAAGTTCCATCAGATTTATGTTAAATACACGTTCTTTCCTAGAGAAGAAATATACATTGAACGACCTCCTCGCTATGTTCAAAGTGACTCTAGTCTTGTTTTTTGCCTTATAAAATCTCTCTATGGTCTTAAACAAGCTCCTTGAGCTTGATGTGCAAAAATGGATAGTTTTTTCTTAATGCTAGCTTCTTTAGATGTCATTCCAACCTTAATGTCTAAACCATCTCATAATCCTTGTTCTTTATGTTGATGACCTTATCCTCATTGGTAGTGACCCTAAACTTCTAACCCATGCGAATTGAAGTCGTAAGAAGAAGTTTGAAATAATAGACTTAGGCCATTTGCACTAATTCCTTAGCCTCCAACATTGTAAACCAAGGAAGGAATTTCTCTTTCCCAATATAAGTATGCATGTGACCTTCTTCACTGTTTTCACATGGATGATTGTCAACTAGCCCCTTTTCCCTTTTAGTCTAGATTCAAACTTGTTGCTACATGCACTACACTTGAAGTTGATCCCACTTTCTATTGTCAATTAGTTGGTAGGCTCTTATATTTGACTCATACATGTCCTAATATTTCTTTTGCTACTGATCTTATTTTCTTGAACATCGGAAACATGACTGTGAAAGTCATTGGAAAGCAACCAAAATGATATTTTGGTATATCTAAGGTACAGTTCAGTTTGGGATATAGTATAGTTCAATTGGGAACTCCTTTTATTAGTTGGTTTCACTAATTCAGATTGAGTTGGCGACCCTAATGATAGGAAGTCACTCCAAATTATGTTTCCAATATTGGTTTTGGAACTATCACTTGGGTTTGTAAAGAGAAACAAACTATTGTTCCTTCTTCAGTAGAAGATCAAGAGTATTGAGCAATGGTTAATGTAAGTCAAATGCCTTGTGGCTTCAATAGATTCTTTCATAGTTTGGATTCCAACAACAACATCCAACCACCCTTTGATGTGACAATCAAAGTGTCATTAAGCTCTTTAAATATCCAATTCAACATTAGGGTGGAAAACACATTGAGCTGCAAATGAACTTCATAAAAAATCTCACTCATAATCAAGTTATTGACATACTCTTTGCCTTAATCGATCCATCATCGATGGCGGACCGATTATTTCCATAAAATTATCAAGTTATAGAAGTACTCTTTTGTAACCCCATTATTTAATTAACAATAGGTTTTCTAATTTGGTTTTTCCTGAATTTATTTTATTTATCAGTTAAAATCCCAGCATTGCAATTTATTTAGTAATTTACAATTTAATTTAATTTACAACAAGGAATTTTTTGAATTTTCTTTTCTTGTTTGTTGGGGTTAAGGAAATTTAACATGGTATCATAGCTTACATTCTAAGAGGAAGGTCAATTTCATAATTAGCATAGTAAACCAGCTAATAGTAAGATTGGTGGAGAGGCCATACACTTTAGAGAGAGTGGAGTATATACCAATAGTTTAGCTGTAGTGGTATTTTTTGTGGGTGTTTTAAAGGACCAAAACAAAGGTCCATAGTAGTTTGAAGCATATTTATTTGATCTACTAATAGATCTTAGTATATCCATAAACCAATAATATTTTTATTCTTGTGGGTGCTTCAAAGAATAAGCCCATGACATTTTTATTAGATCTAGAAATGGCAACAAGAAGTCTAAGTTTGAAGATGGGTTGGATGGATCGTCTAACTTCCTATCCTAGAAGGTGAATGTAACCTTTCTCTTGAAGGAGCATGACCTTTGGGAGATTATAGAAAAGTTTGTTCCTACATAAGAAGATGCATCCCTAAAGGCGGGTCATGAAAAGGAGGACATCAAATCCTAGAGAGTGATCATGGATGTTGTGAAGGAAATCCCTAGCCTTGTATAGAAGAAAAAAACTAAATATATGTCAAACCTCTAATCAATTTGTTCTAGAACGACAACATGAACAGTAAGATGATCTTAAGGAACATGCACAAATCTATCTAGATTATATTGTAGGTATGGTTACTAGATGTTTCATGAGGATCACATAATTACATGATCAAATTGCAACCTTTAGAAAGAAGGTGGAGGATGTAGAACCTATGAATGTGGCACTGAATGGTTTCACTAATCCATGGGAACTATTTATAAAGAGGGTTCGTGCTAAGGAAAACTTCCAAATTTCAAGAGGATTTTGGATGATTGCATGTAAGAAGAGGCTCATGAGGAGTCTAAAGCTAGCAAGTAGAGAGATGGAGAGAAGAAGTTAGCCATAGTTAGTCAAGCTAAAAAATGAAAACTGTAGGGTTCCAAGGGTAACAATGAAGGGGAATCCTTTTAACTAGGGAAGAAGAATAACTTGAGAAATTTCAAGTGTTTCAGAGGCATATAATACAAAAATATATGATCCTTTGAGAAAATTCATGTAACACAACAATATATGTGTAGAATAGGAGTATTCATAGAATATTAGAGGACAAGACTCCAAAGGAATCTTTCAAGGGGGTGAAGGTAGTGATAAGATAGTTAGGGATATTTGTTTATCCAATATATATTCATGTGTTTGTGGAGAAGAGGACTAAGCTAGAATCTTCACGAGAGACGGGCATATTTATAGGATATATTGAGACTTAAAAGGCTTACAGGGTCTTCATTTTAGCATGGAAAAAGAGAATTGTGAGTAGAGATGTGAAGTTCAAGGAGAAATTGTCATCTAGTAAGTCTTATGAGCCACTACTAGTGATAGAGGATGAGGACTAGGAGGCTTTGAAGGGTGAACAACATTTATAGACTTACAATTAAGGGATTCAACCTTCATGTGGGAGGAAGAGTTAGTAGTTCCTATTTTCATCAAGAGACCTAGGTAATTTACATAGACATTGAAGGATGGTCAAAAGAATGTTGAGGCTCCTAAGAGAACACTCATGGAGAGCAGGCCTTTAAAGAATTTTTTGAACTATATGGCGCTAATGAGTAACACCATTAAAGAGGAATCAAATTAGCATAACTTTGGAGGATTTCCATGTTGAAGGATGATGTATGGAATATCCTTCTATTAAAAAAAAAGTCAAAAAAGAAGATGAAGGCACTAAGGTCAGAAAATGGGGGTGAGTATACTTCTAATGAATTCAAGTATTTTTAAATGAAGTTGAGGGTTAAGAGGGAGATGGTAGTATCATACAATACATAACATAATGGTGTTGCAGAGAGGAAGAATTGATATTTTATTAGGGTTGCTAAGGCCATGACACATGATCAAGGTTTGTCATGCAATACAACAATATACATCTAGAATGAGTCCTTACATGATCTTGGGGGACAAGACAATAGAGGAGGCTTTCACTGGTGTGAAGCCAGAGGTGAGCTATGTTCACATCTTTGGTTGTCCAATATACATACATATATTTGTAGAGAAGAGGACAAAGTTAGAGATCTCTGGTATGAAGTGCTTGTTTGTGGGATACAGGGAGATCATCAAGGCTTACATGATTTTTATTCCAATACAGAGGAAAATGATGATGAGTAGGGATGTGAAATTTGAGGAGGAATTTGCATAAAGGAGGTCACATGTCTCATTTTAGTGGTAGAGTATGAGGCTTAGGAGGATTTGAAGGTTGAGTCTAGTTCTTCCATGACACCAACAAATTCTAGTGTAGGAAGTAAACCTTCTGTTATTACTCAGGTTGTCCCTATGGTCCTAGTAGGGATACGGCCGAGGTAACCACAAACCAATCTTCTGATTGCAGGTTCTAGCTCACCTGAAATCGGAGAGGGCTCTCTCCTTTAGATTCAACCTCAATTGATCAAGATTCAACCTTAGTTGATGATTTTAGGCTAGCTTTCTGACTTCAAGGGAATGTTGACTGTGATTGGAAGGAAGGTAGGATTCTCGAGTAAAGAGGCACAGTAAGGTGTTATAAGTTTTGAACCATTGGGCATGGAGTCACAGATTGAGGCATGCGAGCGTTTTCTTGGTCACAAGGGGATACGGAGCGGGATAGCCACGCAGGATACAATACTCAGGCTGCTGAAAATACAGAATGAACATCAGGGATGAAAGGAAAAAGAGAATCATTTCATCATGCTGACAAAGGGGAGAAGTGGATGGGTGGGATCCCGGAGCAATTAAGAATTCCAAAGACATGTACTCATTTGTGAGAGAAACAGGGTAAACTAGAGCAGTTAAGAATTCTAGCTCATAACTGTTTCAGCAGAAAACATCGAAAAGTGCAGAAATTGAACTTAAGGTGTATTTAAACAAATCTTAAGCTATTCTTTTTTCCTGCAACTTAGAAATGCGGAAAGATGATAAAAACATAAAATAAACAGGGAAGAAGAACACTTATTGGATCATGCAGAGACACAGGAATTCCGTGATCATTCCTTGGCCAAGAGAAAACAGCAAGTTGTTTCGCAATCCATGCTTCCAGCAATCTTTGATTATGAAAAATATGACAGTTACAGTGCGAGTCTTTACTCAGAGAAAATTGCTGGAAAAGAAAC
>APFE030674471.1:0-36106 GCA_000404065.3 Pinus taeda | reverse complement strand
TTGTAATGGTTAAACTTAGCTTACAAGTACAACTTTGGTGATCAATGATGATAAATGTTATATATTGAATTTTCAATTTTGAAAGCTTGAAGTTGAAACTTTAAGATTGATGAATCACGATTCATGAGACTCAATATGTTGTATGTTACTAACTTGTGGACGTGGTTGATGAAGATTATAACTTCTAGATGATTGTTGTGATATGGTTCAATCTATGTTTTTTTATGTTTTTTATATCTAATTCATCATTCTACATGTTTTTGTTGACATATATGTGTTGATTTGAGGTAGCATCAGATGGCTCTAGCACAAAAATTGGTGGAGAGGCTAAAGCACATGAGATGTCCAAGATCCAGAAATGGTTTGGGCGGAATCTAACCAGTTTGGGAGATATTAAAATAATTAATATTTTTAATGGAGAATAAAATAAATATTGATGTGAATTAATATAAAACTGAGTTAGAATGGTCCAAAAGTCATGGATCAAGCCAAATCTAATCTTAGCTATTGATTAGGGACTTAATCTCGGCCATTGAATTGTCAACGAGAAAAGTATAAGTGGGGGCTTGAGGGTCACTTGGAGAATGCACCAAGTTGATCAAGAGTTTGATTTTCTGGGGCAGGCCTTGCTGAGGAAATCGAAGGAGTGATCAGAGTTGCAGCTGAGGGTCAGTGAATACAGAAGCAGAGAGGCAAAGAGGGTACCGGGAGCATTAGCGCAGAAGCTGGGAGAGGGTTGACGCAGAGCCAGCTAGAGGCCACACAGAGGCAACCAGGAGTTGCAGAGTGCTAGAGAGAGCCAGTGTGGGAGACGCAGAGGCTCCAGAGGCTGATGCAGAGCCTTCAGAGGTTGACGCTAGGCTAGTTGGGCTGATGCCGAGCCAGAGAGGCTGACGCAGACCCTAGAAGCAAACGCTGGAAGATTTCGTGGGGCAGATTGGGGCTGATATCTGTCTCCGACTGAGAGGTACTACTACCAAGGGCATTCTCTGTTGGGTGAACCATTTCTGGCACCTAGATTTTATTCTGAAACTGCTTAATAATAAAACCCTCAGATAGTTGCATGGGTTTTCCCACATTGGGTTTTTTTGGGGACATTAGTCCAAAAATAACGGTGTCACTTGTGTGCTTGTTTTTCCTTCAGTTGATGATCTGTATGAGTTGAGATTGTAATTGTATTTATTTTCAGTATTTACATGGTAAATAACTTGTTAATTAACATAACAAGTAGGAAGAAATAAATCAGAAAGTACAGGAAGGATTTCTAACAGTTAAACAATAAGTCCAACATATGTATCAAAATAAAAAGAAAAAAAAAATTAAAAATATAATAATATATACAAACGATCAAGGATTCGCTCCCAAACTAGGAGCTTCTGAAAATGTCACTCTCGCACTCGTTTTCGCTCCTGCTCCCAAGTAACCCTAATTGGTACCTTGGAAGTAGCCTAGATAGTACGTAGATCCCTGGAATAGTATATGTTGGTTATGATGCTTGAAGATAGCTTATCTATCTGACTCTTCTTATGAGAATTCTTCAATTTGAGAATCCTTGTACCTATTGTAATTATGAATACCTCTCTAGTTAAAAGGGAGTGTTGGAAAATCTAACTAGGCCCGGTCTTCATAATTGTTATTGTACTTGTGTCATTATATAATTGAAAAGAAGAAAAAGAATATTGATTTGAAAGCATTGCTTTCATGCACAATTTATTTTTGTCATTTAGGTTAAGCATGTTTTTCATGCTTCTAGGCTAAGCATGTTCTTCATGCTTCTAGGTTTTTGAGTCAAAAAGTGTAAAATAGTCCTCCATAAGACCAAGCCGTCCCTCCAGACTGTCAAGTCGGCTTACCCAAAGAGACATGACCCTTCACTGGATAGACTACTATAAATTGCCACCTGTTCTCTCTCATTGTGGAAGGATTTTCATGGAAGTTCAGAGATAAATAAATACGAGTCTTCAGAGGCACGATGAGAAAATTTTAGTGTCAAAGGGATGTCGGAAGATCTCAATTTCTTGTGAAATATGATCTGGACAGAATGTGAATCCCTGAAGTTAAGATCTGAATTTCTTGGGATATGTGATCTGGACATAATACAAATCTCTGAAGTAAAGATCTGAATTTCTTGTGACATATGATCTGGACAAAATGTGAATCCCTGAAGTTAAATTTCGGAATTTCTTGTGACATATTATTTGGACAAAATGTGAATCCCTGAAGTTAAATTCTAAAAAGATGTGCTACTAAACAAGGCAATTTCTATGATGACTTCTGAGCCCCAAAAAAAATGAATATATATATAAAGCCATAATGACTCTAATATGCGAGCTAGAAGAGGACTGAACAGACTGTAAGAAGGGAACCACAAGAAGAATAAAGTATATCTTTGGATAAGGCATATGTGACAGATCAACTATTCTTGTTGAAGATGAATCTTGACAAAATTGGAGGGCTGACTTGGGGATCTTATGGAGGAATTTGACTTGGTCTTGGTCTTGGATGTCTCATTTTGATTTGATTCTATAAGAAGAGAAAAATATTACTAGGTTTTCCCCTTGGAGGGGTTTTTCCCTAGATTGGAGCCTACATCTTGTGTTCTTGTGATCTTCATGTATTTTTGTTTTGCTGATTGCTTGATGAAGAAGAACTAATAAAGAAATAAAATGCCAAAAAACATCACAAAGTAGTTACCAAGTAAGGAGAATCAACTCTAAATCTACATTATATTGATTTTCCAACAATTGGAGAGCCCTAGTACATTGGACAAGGGAAAGCTTGTCACTGTTAAGTGGGCAGGTTGTTTGGGCTCTAGTTCATTGACCTCATGGGTGGAGGATTGATGATAATAGGGCTGGTCATTGTGCCCTAGTTTAGTGAGTTGCAGGAGGCCAACTTCACAGATAAGAGGGCAGCCTCCAAGCACTAATGTTTGCCTTCTTTGGACCAGTAGAGAGGCAAGAAGTAGGCAGTGGTGAAGACCCTATGTGCTACTGTGCCTTTGGTAGAGCAAAGAGAGGCTAATGGGAAAATTTGATTGGGCCAAAGTCCAGTGACATTGGAGGAGCAGAGTGACATCGGAGGAGCAGTGATCATTGATAGTGGCAAGTTGTTGAGCTGGAGATGCACACTTTCTGAGGGAGCAAAAGTTGTGTGATCAGCAGAAGGGAAGGCAAAGCACCGCCAGATGTGTTCAAGATACATGGACTGAAAGGGTTGTGGAAGTGCTACATCAAGTAAGTCAAGTGTACTTTGTTCAGGGTAGATTGGTCATCACAGTTGTTGATACCATGCCCTAGTTGTTGTCTTATATCAGGGCTGATTGTAAGGGCCATGATCCCTGGTACGGGAACTCTAAGATTGTTGTATTAAAGATTTATAATATAACAAGTGTTGGGACAAAATTTGTCTTGTGTACTAGTTGATTCACTCTTGTGTATTTTTCATTGTGCAAAGTAGAAGTGTTGTGGCATTTGAGTGTGTTTGTGATCGTGATCTTAGACTCAAACCAGATTCTTGAGTGCTGTGGAAAAATCAACACGAGGTCAATTTCGATCGCTACCACTATAACCTATAGGCTATAGGTGCCTACATCTGCGCCTTCCACAGACATGGGTAAGTTGAGGAGATTTGAACATCACATATCTTGGTACACAACACTTCATTATTACAACACTTTCCAATAGAGCTAACCCCTAGGGGCTGAAGAGTTAGAAACATTAAAATAAATTTAACAAGTCATAAAATGATGAACAACTTTTCCACCTTAGGAACTATATAAAAAGTTTATTCACATAAATAAACAAGTTGAAGGATGAAAAAAAACACAACCAAAGTTAGACGAACATGTCAACAAAGAAACAATCACTGATCCAGTTGGAGTAGGAAGATCCTCCAATGTTGAAGTACAAATAATGGAAAATCCAAATATCTCTACCAATAAACTTTTGATGATCAACCAAGCAATACAAGTACACAAGGGAAACATACTGCCAAACATGAAATAAGAGAGAACTACAAATATGGTAAGAAAAGACCATGTTACAAGGATGCCTTATTGTCATCCAAATGACAAGAGTCATTGTAACCAAACACAAAATCAATATGAGAAGCTAAGTGAAGATACTGTTATATGGAAGAGAAGTTCCAAGTGTGGAATCTTACCATTTTTGGGATCACAGAAGTTGTGACCACACAATTTTTCAAAACATTAACTAGGGTGGTCTTGTTGATTTTTCAGGTGTCTTCTATACCGATAATTTCTTTTGATGTTTTAACTGATCTTTTTGCACATTCTTAAACATGATTTCATTATTAAGCAAACTATATAGAAGACATTAACAATATAATAGCATAAGAACCATGAAAAAACAACCAAACAAAGAACGTAGGATATTACCCTAGGAATACCCACAATGGGGAAAACCCAGCCAATCCTTTCCTTAGAGAATCAATGTGACAAGAGATACATCAAAGTCAACTAACCAGCAAGATGACCAACCACCTAGGACCAAGTCAACCCTCCACAATTCTGTCCACAAGGATCTCTGCAATAAGGTCTCCAAACGTCCAGCTACTCTGCCTCAGAATTCGCATTGTGCTACAGAGATAAAGTGCCTCAGATCCGCACTGTTCTACAGAGATATATGTGCCTCAGAATTGTGTACAAAACCACAGAGATATAACTTCAGACTTGCGCACAAAAACACAGATGCAACCTCAGACTTGTGCATGGTTCCACAGAGATATAGGCTCAGAACTTTGCACTTTTTCTGCCTCAGAATGTGAGTTCTTTGCCTCAGAATGTAAGTTCTTTGCCTCAGAAACGCAATCTGTCTACCTCAGAAAATGCGATCTATCTGCCTCAGATCAACGAGTTTCCATGCCTCAAATCAACAACCTACTTGTCTCCTTCTTGCCTCAAATCAACAAGTTCTCTTGCCTCAAATAAGAGATCCACATTGTGTCTTTGGAAAAGAGCGAATAGGCTCTATTTATAGTGATTTGTCCATGCAAAAGGTGTGTCCCTTGGGCAGGCCAACTTGACATTTCGGAAAGCCAACTTGGTCACTTGTGTCAAATGCAAATTCAAAATTTCATTTTCCCGCTCTTGATGAGCTTTATAATTTTTCCTTTTGAATATAAGATAAATATTTTTCTTTTTCTTGCAAGCATGAAGAACATGCCTCAAATAAATTTTCTTTTACCAATATAATTCATTCTTCATCATTACATGTACAAATGATGCATTATGAAGACTGACCATAGCTACAAAAATTCAACAAGTCTGACCATTTCACCATTAAACAGTTTTACTGAATGCTTCATAATCCATCCCATCTCATGTCGTCAACCACTGTTGATAATATCGGCGATATTCGAAAATATCGCGATATTTTTGGCAAAACGATATATCGCCCAAAAAATATCGCGATATTTTCAAAATATTGGCAAAATATCGCGATATTTTGAAAATATCGGCAAAATATCGGCTATGTTTAAAAATTTGAAAAAAATTATTTTTTATGCTTGCCGATATTGCCGATAAGATGTTTTCTGGACCCTCGCCGATATTTTCAACACTGTCATCAACCATCACATCCCCAAGAATAGATAATCTATGAGAAGGCAATTACAAGCCATAACAAAGACATAAGCTTTTCCATACATGCTGTGAGGACAAAGCATTTTAAAAGGGTAGGAAATGTCATGAACATAAGTATATAGGTAATAATCATAATAATAACTAATATTAATAATAAGAAATGAAGTGGCACAGCTTAACTAAAGGACATGACCTAATCAAGGGGCATTGCTTCTCAACAATTATGACTATTCAATGATACTAGTATACCATCACATGGCATTGTATCAATCAACTTATCTCATTTATTATATAATATATTTATTACTTGTACCATAAGGATTTTAATCTATGTCCTTTTTTACATTGGATATTCCATAAATGAACTATGTTCATTTTCTAAAGGGCATCCACCAAACTATAAGGAGAACTCTAACACCAAAGGGAAGAGCACTAAGCTAGCAACCATTTGAGGTCAAGCTATCTCAACTATGCAAATCCATCAAGGACTCGCTCTCACATGCCAATCCATCTCAGACCATATAGGGGTTGAACACACACCATGTACCCCAAATCTCATAAAGCACCCCAAGCATGGTGTAAACACTTTCGAAGTAACCCTAAAAATTAACAAGGCTGAAATATGCCTCATACTAGCAAATCTTTTAGGTATGTGTAGCATTATTGAGTGTGTCATTTTAAGATGCTCTACTTATGGAAGGAAGCCAATTAAACATGGTTTATTCTAGGCAATCTTCGATATAAAAGATGCCAATCAAGGTTTGATTGCTAGTATGTATATAGAACCTGCAAGGGTCTATTGGCATATAGTGTTAATTTTTGCAACTGCGATAAAATTCCACCTTGGACAGCTCAAATGACCAAGATAATGATTGCATTAAATTTCTCTTTTCGAGAGGGCCAAAATCGACCTAAAGATCACCCAATTTGGTTAAGCGGAAGTTGAGTTATGAATTATTTTATTCACACATGTATTATGGAATGGGTCGCCCTAACCACATGAGTAACTGCTTGGGTCAGTCATAACCCCAAGTGACCCCTCAGGAAATCATATAAATAGAAGAGACCTCAAGATCATTTGGACACATCTTCTCTTCTCTTTTGTCTTGGTTCACACAAGTTCGACAGAAGGAGTTCGCTAAGGGTACGAAATCATACGCGAAAGGTTCGCTCTGGGTTAGGGTCCTCTGTATCTCAGTTGTTGGCACAGAACAGGGCATTCTGGTCCCTGGTCATTGGCACACAAGCCAATGACAGTGACTATAGACCCTTGAGCACTGGCACAAAGGCTTATGGGGGCGACTCTAGGTTCAGAGGCAGATCAAAAGGTTCCGGTCCCAGGTTGCTCGCACCAGGTAGCCCTGGAAGCGACACTGGCATCTCAATTGCTCGCACAACGTAGAAAGGGTGCAAATTTGGTTTTCCGATCGCTCGCACAGCTCGGCTAGGAGCGACTTTGGGTCTTTGCAGTTCAGTTCTAGAAGCACACGCAAAGAGACCTCCTGAGAGAGACTCTGCAATCACAGTCATTTGCATACTGTATTTGTGAGAGCGACCCAAAAGTTTTAGTCGCTCACAGATAGTGTTGATGAGGGCAACCCAATTCAAATCTAGGGTTTGACATCTTGGCCTCAGTTGACTTCAGTGATCAGGTAGATCTGGGTTTCTCTCTAATGTTATACAGATCTGTAGATCTGATTTGTTAGTTTCCACTGCAAACATATATATTGGGCTCATTGACAATGACAACAATACTCAACAGTATTTGACACAGTGACAACAGTGGACATCAGTTGGTGACAGCACATTATAGTCATCAGTATAAGGGCCTGATTCCTAGCATGATTAGATTTGTTTCATAGATATCATTATTGTTTTGCTGCATAGATAAAGTGATGGATCATTGTACTCTCTTTTGCTGCATCATTTGATGACAATCTAAGAAGAAGAAGATTTGCAAGGGTTTTCCCCATAGTGGGTTTTGCCCTAGTCTCAAACCAATCCTGGTGTTTGTATGTGTGTGCATGCTTTCTTCTACTATCCACTGCATTCATGATGATGGTGATGTTGTTTCTTGCATATGTTGATGTATAATGGCGTAGATCTGCATAATGTAATGATGAAATAGGGTGAACTTAATGTATTAATGATGAAATGCAACTATCATAGCAAAGAACAATGTCGCCTTAAGAAAAATTAACATGGTATTAGAGTTGGGCTGAAGAAAAGCCATGGAGATCACCTCGATGATGACACCATTAATGGAAGCAAGAAGAGGATGTTGGAGATCTAAAAGAATTCTAGGGTTTGAAGAAAACCTTAGGCATCTTGATGATTAGGGTTGATGGATTCTATGATGTTAGGGTTGGAGAGAAAACCTTGGTTTATGGAAACTATATGAAGTATAGTATGTTCAATGAGAAGATGCTCCAACACTTGTGGGAGATTTAATGAAGCCCTAGATGGGACAATCCCTAGCAAATCTGGTTGGATACTTGAAGACAACATTAGTATATGGACCATGGACAATGATGGCTCTTGAAGATTGGTTCAAGAGGGAGAGGATCACCTCTCATTGAAGATACGTATTTCTTGACTTATGATGCTTCTTACCTGTTAGACTTATGGATCTGATGATTATGTTATTGCTTGTACTTCTTGCATATGTATATGGATGTTTCTAACCCCCTTGATGAGATGTGATGTGTAGATCCTTCTTGAGGATCATTTTGAGATGCAGATCTGGAAAGAGACAAAGAGGTTCTTAATGAAAAGATGATAAAGTGCTTCAAGTGGCCTATGTCTAATGAGTAGGTGCTCAAGTATTTGAATACCTCAAGGTATGCATGGTATGTTGTGTTTCATCTATTGGCTCAGTAAGCCCTAAGGTATGATGAGAATGCCTCTTTCTTTAATGGCTCATACATGCATATGAAAGTGACTTGGATGTATGTCTCCTATGATGAAATTATGCACTTAGTGTCGAAAATTTTGACCTTCTTGAATTCTATGAGGCTATTTAATGTTGTTACATTGATACACTTGATGTTTGGCTAACATCTATGATCTATCTGTTGGATATCTTGATCCTATAAAGAAGGCTAGCACCTTGGCTCTAGAAAATGATACTCTTGATACTTGTCATGATGGATTTCATATAGAAGGATAGTTCATTGACTCCTATACATGAGTCTGTTGGTAATGCTTGCGATAAGCATGATGAATGCATATGGAAAGAGAGATTGGCACTCTTGTTGTTTTGGTCAATTTTGATTGAATGACCTATTTTGATCTCATTGATCATGAAGAGCATGATAACCTTGATGTGAGAGGTAATATTCTAGACCTCTTACTGTCTGTGACTTTGTCTTGATGGCATATGGTTAAATTGGATGCAGTAACTTGATGGAGTGACTTGACAGAAAATGCTATTGTGTTGATAATCTTTGAGATATGATGTTGCATCTATCTGTTGCTTTGAGTCTAATCACTTGATGAAAGATTGATGTCGTGATGTTGATAGCCATGACAAATATATGTTTATGATCTAACAGATCTATTGTTGCACGACTCTAGTAGAGATAGGTTGATGACATGAATGAAGATGAATGATGTAGATCCCCAGTCAGAGGGAGAATCTCTTCTCAAGATTCTCAACCTTAATACTATTTTCATTATGTGTTGCTGAACTATGATTTATTGCATCTAACAGTATTGATCCGCAGCCGAATCTCAGCTATGAAGCCCATACAGAAATTAGGGTTTTTGCTCCAGTCGCAGTCAAAAATCTAGGAGATTTCGTCTTTAGTCGCACGCATGCTAAGGACTAGACAGCGTCCAGGCAGCTAAAGTCGCTCCCATGCTAACCTAAAAAGAGCGACTAGAGGTTTGACTGTTGCTGACCATCATATGAAGTTGTCTAAACTCTGAATCATGATGTTCCTAACATATTATGCCACTGTTAACTAATTTCTGAAGTTATTGAGTTAAATTGTTGATCATATAATGAAGTATTGTGCATGAAATGAGATAGTCACCTGGAAGATATCAGGACCACAGATGTATTGCAGATAACAGCAAGATCTACTAACAGGAAAAGGTTGAATGTTTGCCATAACATGAACATGCAGACTAAACGTGTGTTTGCAAGTGACCGGGACATACATATATATATGTCACTATGTTTGTGCTACAAGAGGTTGGCATGATTTGGCACTACTGGTATATACGAAAAGTGTTTTGTCATGATGCTTGACAATAACTTTGAAATAATGATTGAGATGTGCTTTAACTATAGATCTCTCTACGATAGCATTTGGACTTGACCTAATGTCTAGTGATTTGATTTGACGATTGTTGATTTTCCCTGATATCGATACTATGTGAGCATGATGACTTATGTGGAGATTGGCCTCCTTATTCTTAGCACAACAGTTGAAATAATGATAGTTGTGATTTGGGATGAAAAATGGAACCTACATGACTCATCCTTCATGTATGCATTTGCATCTAGTGACAGGATGACTTATATTATGATTCTGAGAATGCCTTAATCAAGTTCAGATTGATAATGCATGACTTGTTGGAATGATGAAGTCATGATTTGATACGAGCTACACCTGTCTCCTGGTTGAAAGTATTAATACTATGATAATGGTTGTGATTTGGCTTATCAACTATGATGAGTTGGCCTTGTTGATTGATGGTATAACATTGAGTTATGTAAGGATAATTATGGTGGCTTAGCAAGGCATGGTACCTATAGAGAGCTTTGCATGAAGCAAGCTCCCCGATCTAGATATGTCTATATTTGACAGTTATCTGATGAAGTCAAGAGGATGACTTCCAAGGTATGGCTTTGAAATTGATTATAGTTTTGGTTTTATATCCTGATGATCTACTTGTGACAGGTAAAGAGCCTTTGATGATCTAAATTAGAGGGAGATGGCTTATGAAGCCCGAAATAATGTACCTTGGCATGATGAATCGATTTCTGGAATTTGGGAAAGAAATTCCACATTGCAAAGCTATTGGAAAATGTTTTTGAATAATGAAATTTGCAAATCCTTGGATACTCGGATTTGAAGTTCAAGATGTTGTTGAACTTGACATGGCATCTAACGGTTGAAGCATTGATGTTTCGTTTTGAACATCCATTTGTATATGTATGATGTGCATAGAACCTTAATGAATTCATGAGTGAGTTGCTTCACTCACATAGAGTTGCCTCCGAGCATGCTTTGAAATATCTGCATGAGGTGTTCTATTTTGAGAATGTGATATTTCTCCTATGATATGTATCTACGTAGATGTATTGTTGATATTTGAGATTATTTTTGATAAGCACATTTGGATGTTGCTTTAGTATATGATCTGCTATGATATCTTGGATGAGAGGTCCATAGCATGACCAAGGTTGATCATCATGTTGCTAGCATGGCTAGCTGTGAGGCAGGATACAGAAGCTCCTTAGAGAGTTGTTTGAGCATGATCTAGATACGACATGGATACCATGGATACATTGTGATGATCTGATTGGCAGTAAGTCCCATATTTATAGTTAGGACCAAGATACTCTCATATATTGAGACAGTGTAGCTGTTCGAAACAAGCTCGGGCTTGTGGTTGGCACCTCCTTGAGAGGGAGGATGATTATGGTATCCTTTTGTGATTCATATGATTATATATGATCTGACATGATATTTGATTTGATGTTCTATATGAACAGGAAACAACTACGATTAAGACAGGTTGATGATGAGAGCAGCGTTGATCAAGGACACTGAGCAAACTCTTCATACCCTGCTTGAGCTCCCAGGGTGAGGAATTGAGATAGAGGGCTCTTGGGGTTGAGGGAACTCTGGACAATAGGCCGTTACCCTATCTGTTACCCAGGGTAGAAGAATGTTGCTCCCCTATCTTTATAGGGTCGAAGAATGTTGTTCCCCCCTTGGTCTTTGCAGAGTATACCCCAATTGGCATCATACCCTCAAGGAGGCCAGCGTTATGGGAATATTGCTCCCCGTTTTGGCCACGAGTTAAGAGTGTACTTGGGGTGTACAACCCAAGTCAATTATGATGCAGGTGTTCTACCACATGACTATTATGGGTCATCGATGGGAAGATCAGTATGCAATAGGATGGGTTGAGATAACCCGATATGATTCCGATTTGAGGGTAAGATCCCCGATGAAATTCCAGGGTCGAGGGTGTACTCCCCTATGTGATGAGCTATTCTATTGCTCGGTATGGGTGGAAACTATTGCTCCCCGATGTAGTTCCAAGTTGAGACATGCTCCTTGATGATATGCTCTCCAAGACAATTGATGATGATATTCCGGGTAGCAGCCTGCTAGTAGAGATTCCAGATAGCAGCCTAATGGATAGAGGGTGGTAGGTTGAGCTCCCCTCCGATAACAAATTCTTCTTCTTCTAGATCCGAGAATGTTCACCATACGAGCAGGAACAATCAAGAGATAAGCTCAGCAACTACGGTAAAATTCTACCTTAGACAGCTCAAATGACCAAGATAATAATTGCATTAGATTCCTCTTTTCGAGAGGACTAAAATCGACCTAAAGATCACCCAATTTGGTTAAGCAAAAGTTGAGTAATGAATTATTTTATTCACATGTATTATGGAATGGGTCGGCCCTAACCACATAAATAACTGCTTGGGTCAGTCTTAACCCCAAGTGACCCCTCAGGAAATCCTATAAACAGAAGAGACCTCAAGATCATTTGGACACATCTTCTCTTCTCTTTTGTCTTGGTTCGCACAAGATCGACGGAAGGAGTTCGCTCAAGGGTCCGAAATCATAGGCGAAAGGTTCGCTTTGGGTTAGGGTCTTCTAGATCTCGGTCACTGGCACAGAACAGGGCATTATGGTCCCTGGTCGCTGGCACACAAGCCTATGAGAGTGACTATAGACCCTTGGATGCTAGCACAAAGGCTTATGGGAGTGACTCTAGGTTCAGAGGCAGATCGGAAGGTTCTGGTCCCGGTTGCTCGCACCAAGTAGCCCTGGGAGCGACCATGTCATCTCGATCGCTTGCACAACTCAGAAAGGGTGCGACTTTGGTTTGTCAATCCCTAGCATAGCTCGGCTAGGGAACGACTTTGGGTCTTTGCAGTTCAGTGCCAAAATCGCGCACATAGAGACTTCCTGGGAGCGACTCTGCAGTCACAGTCGCTCACATACTGTATTCGTGAGAGCGACCCAAAAGTTTTAGTCGCTCACAAATAGTATTGATGAGGATGACCTAGTTAAGATCTAGGGTTTGACATCTTGGCTTCAGTTGACTTCAGTGATCAAGTAGATTTGGGTTTCTCTCTACAGTTATACAAATTTGTAGATCTGATATGTTAGTTTTCGCTGCAAACATATGTATTGGGCTCATTGACAGTGGCAACAGTACTCAACATTATTCAACACAGTGACAGCAGTACTCAACAATGTTCGGCACAGTAACAACAGTATACAGCAGTTGACATCAGTTTGTGACAACACATTATAGTCATCAGTATGAGGGTTCCGATTCCTAGCATGATTAGATTTGTTTCGTAGATATCGTTATTGTTTTCCTGCATAGATAAAGTGATGGATCATTGTACTCTCTTTTGCTACATCATTTGATGACGATCTAAGAAGAAGATTTGCAAGGGTTTTCCCCATACTGGGTTTTTCCCTGGTCTCGGACCAATCCTAGTGTCTCTATGTGTGGGCATGCTTTCTTCTACTATCCCTTTTATATTTCACTGCATTGATGATGATGGTGATGTTGTTTCTTCCTATGTAATTGCATATGTTGATGTATAATGGCGTAGATCTGAATAATGTAATGATGAAATGGGGTGAACTTAATGTATCAATGATGAAATGCAACTATCATAGCAAAGAACAATGTCGCCTTAAGAAAAAATAACATATAGTACATGTTATTGTATTATGGATTCTAGATTTGAAACAATGAAATAGATAAGTGGGTTGCATTTTAAAATACAGGTTTTTTTTTAATCAAAACATTTTCATTGAACAAGAGTGAACAACAACTACTCGATGTGAGATGCATCATGAGGTAGAAGTGTTCGACACATTATCAAGCATCCCTTTTCTTACGAAGCCACCAACTATGGAGTTTATATTCTATAAAAGTTTCCCAAGACTTACAATTGGCCCAAAACTTGTTTCCAAGCATTGGCACATGCACAAGCACAAGCATTGACATGTCATTCGAAAAACTTGATCCCTAATGGGGGGCAATAGCAGAGCACTGCTTTCACCAACCTAGCAAGACTTTGTTGGCTCCTCCCTTCTCCTACAAAGTTGTAGTTAACTCGGAAATACCCAAAGCTGCAGTTAACTCTGAGATACCCTCTTCCCCTAAATCTCCCAAACCGAAGCCTTTTCTGGTTGACAAATTAGAGGAGGTCCCCTTTGTCGAGATTTCCCACCCCGACATTGTAGCTGACATTCAAAAATATGCTGAAAGGGCCATCATTTGCAGATTCAACGGGCTTTGGCCACGCTCTAAGGATCTTTACGATTGGATCAATGCCAACTGGACTCACCATTGCAAGGTTTGCTTCTGCTCAAAAGGATATTTCATTGTTTTGTTTGACAGTCCGAAGCACTATGAAAAGGCTTTAGAAGAAGGGCCTTGGTTCATGGGTTCAGCAGGACTCTTCTTAACTCCATGGTTCTCAGAATTTGACCCAGCTATTGCAGTCATCACCAAAGCCCCTGTATGGATCAGACTTCCAAACCTCCCAACTCACCTGTGGCACACCTCCGTCTACAGGCGCATAGGCAACACCTTGGGCAGCGTTCTAATGGGAGATTACCAGCGGGAACAACAAGGCCTCTACACATATGCCAGAATATGTGTAGAGCTTGATCTAAGCAGGGGACTCTGTATGGACCCAGAGCCTGGATTACGAAAACAAACTGCCTTCCGCTGCCGCCACTGTCAACTAACAGGGCACTTACAGAACTCCTGCCCTTCGCGGCCTGCAAAATCAAAAAAGGGCAACTCTGCAAAGACCAAACCCAAGCGTTGGACCCCTTGTTCGCCGCCGCCAGCAGTGAGCTCCGACTCCTCAAGCTCGGAAGATGAGGAGAGCAATTCAGAACAGGCTCAGGCGCCTCAGATGATGGGTCTGTCCACAGTTACTCCTGCGCACACCACTGTCACAGCTTTCTCCCAGAAACGCGTCCATGAGACCTCCTCTTCTAAATCAGAAAAGGAGATCCCTCTGTTGGAGAACTCCAGTCTTCAAGTTGTTCTAGCTCAAACTCCCCAGGATGGCTGGACAAAAGTCAATAAAAAGAAAGGGAAAAAACACCGTGCTGAGGTTATTGCCCCTGTGGGATAAAAGTCAGTTTTTGCTCTCAGGTTTTAGTTGTAGCTCCGTGACTGGTTCACTCCTCTCCGAGACCGAAGTTGATAGTTTTATCATTTCCGGTCTGCGGGTTTCCTGTCTCTCATGATTGTACTATATGTTACTCAATTGAAATAGATTAATTTTACACATAAAAAAAAAAATATATATATATATATAAAACTAGGTAAGAATGTTCTAAATGACATGGATCAAGCCAAATCTAATCTTAATCATTGATTAGGGACTTAATCTCAATCGTTGAAGACTCAACAGGAAAAGTATAAGAAGAGGCTTGAGGGTCAGTTGGAGATACACCAGGATTGATCACTTAGTTCAATTGGAGAGAGGCTTGCTGAGAAAATTCGAACAAGTGATCTGTTGCAGTGAGTACATAGCAGAGAGGCAGGGATAGTGCTTGAGGGTCAACACAGTGACTGAAGAGGCTAACGCAGAGGCAACAAAAGCTACGCAGAGGCAACTGGAGACTGCACAAACGCTGAGGGGCCTGCGTGGGTGACGCAGAAGGCTAGAGAGCTAACGCAGAGGGCCATAGTGCTGACGCAGAGGGCCAGAGGAATGATGCAGAGGCTTCAAGCGTTGATCTGAAGCTAGCAGGGCTGACGCAGAGCCAAGAGGAAGCGTCAGAAGGATTTTCATGGGGCAAACTAGAGCTGAGAGGCTGAATATCTGACTCCGAGAAGAGGTAATACTACCGTGTAACAATCTCTATTGGGTGAGCCATTTCGACACCCTAGTTTTACTCAAGAATCTGCATAATAATAAAACCCTCAGAACTGTTGCACCGGTTTTCCCACATTGGGTTTTTTCGGGGATGATTGTCCAAAAATAATGGTGTCCCTAGTGTGTTCGTTTCAGTGTTTCAGTTGATGCTCTGTATATGAGTTAAGGTTGCATTTGTGTCTATTTCAGTATTTATATTTATAAATAACTTGTTAATGGAATAAACAAGTAGGAGAAATAGACCAGATAATGTTATAGGGGTTTCTAACATGTCAGAATTAGAAATATCAACAAAGCATAGCTTTTGACATTATTCCATTGTGTACATATCTGTTTATTTTGGCCGTAGTGTCTTACCATTTCACTTTTTGAGCAGTGTGTTGCGCCAAATGCTGAAATTTGCTTCTAGTGTCAAAAATTAGGACATTTAAAATCATTTCTATACAAAATCATTCTTAGGCAAGTGTCAAATTCGAGAGGTCAAGAACCTGACTCCTCATAAGTCGTTTGAATATCTCATCTTCTATTTATGTAATTATTTTGATTTTTTTTACTGAATCATGATTTTGTGTTTTATACATATGTTAATTATGTTTAATTTGGATAACTGAAAAATGTTGCTAAGTTTAGTTTGGATAATTAAAAAATGTAATCATATATACAAATATGATGATTTGAATTCATATTAAATATATTTTTTGTCGAAACTTCTAAATTGTTTAAAAAATTCCTTTTAAATTTTCATATTATATGAAATATGGCATCCTCATATATATTGTCAGTGCATTTAGTAGGACCCATAGCCACTTCTTTGGTATACTAATGTGTTGGATTAAATTTATAATTTTATCTATTAAATATTTTAGATTATTATTTCATACTTATTAATTTATATACAATGCATATAATTCTTAGTGTAAATACTTCAAATTAAAAGTTCGTATTTTAAAATTTTTATAATGAAACAAATTCAAGTATGAGAAATTAGGAAATGGGTGGTCTCTCCTCGACAATTCATTTGACTAATTTTTTTTGTAAACAAATACCTGACCACCCTACGGGCGCGTAGCAACGCTTGGGGCATTTTATCATGGCAGTGGTAAAGTTTTGGCGTTCGTTCAATTTCATTCAGACAAAGGATATAAGTTCAAAAACAACTTTGGAATTTGGCTAGCAATTGATTCATAAAGAAACAGACATAAAGCAATGAGTGTATCCCACATAAAGCAATAAAATAATAATATATAGAAAGTCGCTTTGATAGGTCGCCTTTAACGTTTTATGGTGTACACATTACAACATATGTTAGGTAAATTTAATGTTATACCTGTTACTCACCATTTTGTGGCTGATATCCCTAGGAGAATTTTTTTCTCCAAGATGGTCCTCAGCAGGCAGCTACCAGCTAGCTCGTTGTGCCACTTCTCTGCCACCTGAGCCAGCCATGTGGTCCCTCACCCATCTACCATGATCGTATGTTTGAAGGTGGGCCTCCTGAACGTAAAGGTATGCCTTGTCATTTGGTAATTGGGTATTGTAGTTTGCTTATCATGGACACTTCTGGGCATGGATTGATGGGGTGATTCAGCAGAAAAAAAAGGGCTAGGTTTGTGCTCTTGTCCCCTAGACCCCTTTTGGATGTTAACCTTGGATTCTAGGCCCGTGGGTTCTCTTTTACTGACCCTTTGGCTTTAGGGATGGTATTTCATAGGAAATCCTGATTTTGGTTGTGTGGTCTAGCTCCCTCATCCACATATATTGCCCCCTTTCGTCTCATTATAACCCCATTCATCATTTCTCCCACCTGGGTCCACATAAGGTTAGCTTTCCCCTCCCCTTGCCCACACCTTGGGTTAGGTCTGGAATGATGTCTCAGAGGTTGATGCAACTTAAAAGAAAAGCAAAAGCATAATTGGCCACATTCAACAGGAAAATGTACCACAAAATGCAAAGATGGTTGGGACAAACATATTTAGTACGTGGGAAAAAGCCAATACATGAGCTCTACGCCATCATCATGGCCATCACCCTGGTTCCTATAGGCCCTAGATGAGCCTCCTTTATCATTTATGAACCCATGATTGTCCCAACCCCTAGTGGGCAATGAATCGCCCTACCTTATAGGGGGTATCCACTTCTATATCTCACACATCATGCTTTTACCCCTTGAGCCCCGAGCAGTTAATTGAAGAAAAATCATAAAAGGCAAAAGGCATATAAAGAAGAGTGGAAAAATCAAGGCTGAGGCACCTCATGTACCACGATTTCTCCCTCCTATACATTATATACCCAAGTATGGGCTTCCCTTTTATTAGCTACCCTTGTACTCTAGCATGTGGCCCAGGGCTACCCCTTTCATTGGATCCCTTATTGGCAAGAAGGAAATGCAGTTACTCCCTGGTCTATACATTTAAGGCAGTTAAAGAAAAACACTATCTTATGATTGTGGGCTAAATTGCACAAAACTACAAACCTTATGATCCAAATTCAAGGTACAGGAATCTTAAGGTATATTACAGGAATCAAGAAGGCAAATAAAAGGTTCGAAGAAAGTACAAAGAATACAATCATTACAACAAGGCTCAACCACCTCAAAACCAATGGAGACATGAACACTGTGATAAAGGATAAGAATCTATGAACATATCAAAGAAAGAAAGAAGTCATTAAACATCAAGAAAGCAATTTGCATCAGTGTAAGAAGAAATCCTTTGGACCTGTAGCAGCTTCTCGATAGAAGGATACAAAGATCATGATGAAAGTAGTAAAGAATGTGTTCCTCCTCAAGAAGTCTTGAAGTCCTCTTATCCAAATACAAGTACTAACATTACTCCTTATGATTAACAAACAATCTGTCTTCAGAAAAAGGGAAACAAGCTTAAAGGACGATCAAAAGACTAAGGTATGTAAGATTCGAGGTATGTATGGCATTACTATTTTTTAAGTTATTTTTAGATTTTGTAAAGTTCTTTTGTTCCTAATCCATAATATCTAGGATATATGACAATTCATTATGGAAAATAAAATTTGAATGAGATTTAGATTTTGACTCAATAAGAGTTAGTATTCAACATCTCCTAAAAATAACAAAATTCCTAGATGGACATCATACTACTATGCTTGCATATTTTGGTTGTACTTGTTAATAAACATTGCAGGTATAAATCAAGTTGGTTCTTTGGAATCACAAAAGAACAAACTATGAAAGCATTCAAGGAGAGCATCTCAATAAAAGAAACCTTATAAGGCTTGTAAAAGGAACATCTCCAGGTACGTCTTAGACTATACACTTTATAAAATTGTGTTAACATATAAGGTATGCTCATTATCTTTTGGAGTTTACGTTACTAACATCATTATGTCTAGGACCTACGAATCATAAAGATTCTTGATAAGGGTGATTAATCATTAGATAAATCTACCCTCTTTATACATTTAATCATTCTTATGGAACCCTAAAAAGGTTTTGTCAATCCCAAACCTAAGGGTATGTCTATGCTAGTGTGAAAACCCTAGTCTGCTTAGGTTACTGATGAAATATTATTCTTTTGATGTTTGGGGTTTTAATGATGTCATGTTTAGAGTTTTGGTATTATTTGGAAACCCTAATCTTTTAGGGTTGATGATAATGTGCATCTGTTGATATCCTAAACCCTTAGAGTTTCTAGAAAATTTAGGGTTTGTCATGTTATGTATTGAAACCATAGATCTCTAGGGTTTGGTAGGGTTTATAAGCAGGACCCTTATGATGTCTTAGGAATGAAACCCTAGGTATATGTTTGGCCATCTGATCAAAACCCTAGCTTGATTGGAATATGTCTAACTTTAATGTTTGGATATTTGTGTCTTGGTTTCACCTAATATATGTTATGATATGCTTGTGCATTCTAAATGTGTATATGTGCTAACCTTATTGTTAATGCTCATTGTTCTAGGGTTTGTAACTAAGCCCTAGTATTAGTTTGATATTCTAGGATATAATTATGATGATGAATTTAAGGTTTACAACAAACCCTCGTAGAAGTTGGTCATATCGTTGAAACCTTAGATTATGTTGTGGCTTTTTTTATTTGTTGACATCTAAGGCTTAGTATCTCAAAGATGAAATCTAGGGTTTTACAAATAGGTTGGTTGAAACCTTAGATTGTCCCAAGATTGGTTTTGATTGTTAAAATCTTAGTGTAGGGAATCTAGGGTTTGCATTAAATCCTAGTAGAAGTCTAACATATGAAATCTAAAGTTGTTAGATGCATTGTACTTGTTTGAAATGCTTCTAGGGTTTGCAATATGTCATAGAAGACTTTGTCATATCTCTGAAGGAAATATTGAAGCCCTAGATATAATGAGACTAATATCTTGATTGAGTTACTTTAAATGATGTGATGTAGGGTTTATGACTAAACCCAAACACGAAGTTGAAGTATAGAAGCATAGCCTCTTGTTGATTATGAACCTAACTATGTTTTGGTATTTGATGTCTAAAGTCTAATGCTTCCATTAGGGTATGATTCTGATATAGTTAACTCCATGCTTCTATATGTATTTGGTTGTACTTGCTATCTAAGTTGTGCAGGTACATAATCTTCAAGATGATGAAGATGTTCGTAAGTAAAGTTGATTTGATTGGTAAGCATGATGAAGGAAGGTATATGAATATTGATGATCAAGAAGGATGGAAGCCATGAAAGATTCTTTGATGTCATAGAAAAGAGTTGATCTCCCTAAGTTAAGAGGGAGGCTAGAAAAAAATAGTCATGATGGATACCATGAAGAAGAAATTGGAGAATGTATTTTGAGCTGTTGTTGAAAGAAGGAAAGCTGGATTTGGTTGATGCATGTGAAGTAGGAAAGGAAGTTAAATGATTGAGGAAACCTTTGTCAATATTTGTTTGGGAAGCCTCGAAGTCCCGCTGTGATGAATTATGAGGCAGCATCAAGAAGTCAGAAGACCTTGGAGGTTCGTGTTTACTCATGAGTATTTGAAACCTTGGGGTTGCGACTGTTCAGGTAAATCTCTCAAAGTTTTTTAAAAAGCATGCTTGAGGTTAGAGAGATTTGTTGAGCCATTGTGTGTGTAAAATGCCTAGAGGACATCTAGTTGGCATGTGTATTGATGTCTAGATCCCAAAGAGGGAGGGTGTCGTTGGTCATGAAGCTCTGACCTTGGATACGCACCTAGATACCTGGGTTAATGGTTAGCAAGTAAGCCTGATGGTACCTAGACTGACTGAAAACTTAGTCCATCTTAGTCCCACCCGAATAGATTGCCCTGGTCAGGAATCTAGTCCGTGGCACTGAGTGTGCCTAAACTCTTCGTAGATAATGTGTTTTGAGATCTTCCATGTACCTCTATAGATATGTGTAAGTATGAATACCTCCCTAGTTAAGAGAGAGTGTTGAAGAATGTAACTAGGTTCGGTCTTCATAGTTGTACTTGAGTCATAATGAAATATATTTATCAAAAGAATGAGAGAAAATTTACTATAATTAAATTGACTTGTTAAAGCATGGGTTTCATGCTTGGGTCAATTATCATAGGTCAAGCCTCCATTGTAGGCTTTAGGAATTTTATTTAAAGTCAAAGTCAAATTTGTTTTGTCAAAAGACTCCTACATTAAGTCACCTTGCAAGGTCAGCCTCAAAACAAATACTCTACAAGTCAGCTTCTCAAACAAATACAAGTTGGCTTATTTTACAATGGGAGACAACTACAAATAGGATGGTAAACTTCGCTCAACAAAAAAATGATACAAGTTCGAAAAAATTCAGAAAAGAAGTTCGATGATTTTAGTGAGGAAGTTCGGTGAATCTTAGTAAGGGAATTTGGTGAAGTTATAGTAAATAAGAACTCGAAGTTTCAAGGAAGCCGAAGTGTCATTGCTACTGAAGTTTAATATGCTTACTGGGCTGTCACAGAAACCGAATCTCTAGGCCACTACAAAACTGAAGTCTAAACCCACTACTATACCAATACAGAACCAAAGAGTAACTATGTTTCAAGACTGAATTATGATGTCACTTGAGAAGGCTACCATAGACCAAAGCATAGTAAGGATATCACATGAGAAGGCCTCCATAGGTCAAAGTATGATAAGGATCATAGAATAAGAAGGTTGTCTCATAATTGAATCATGATCGAAGTATATTGAAGATTGTATACTACCAATACAGGACCAAAACATGATCTTATTGCAGGATTGAAGCATAATACCAAAATTTGCCAAGGGTCATCACATTGTTATAGGAACGAGGTGTTGAGAACAAATTGAAGAACGAAATACTACTCACAGTACTCAGAACTAAAGAATAAACAAGGATGACTTGAAGGAGGGAGTCTTTAGTCTGGGTTATAAAGGTCTTGGTCATCTCAACTTTGTATTGAATCTACGAAAGGAAGGAAGAGTTCTTGACTGGGTTTTCCCCTACATAGGGGTTTTTCCCTGGTTGGATGCCTATATCTCGTGTCCTCTTCAATTTGTTGATTGGCATTAGTTTTGGTGATAAGTGTAAGATAAATTGAAAGAAGAAAATTAATAATGAAACATCACAAGATAATGTCATAATATGCGAAATCTATTAACTTGTCACCCTATTGGATTTCTCAACATTTATCACATGCCACCACCTTTTAAAGGACGTACCTTGGACATATTATCCCCTTTAGAAGTAGAAACCACCTAATGGGATACTTAGTTAACCCCATTGGGAGTTTGGAGACATTAGCACATGCCAAAGTCCATTATGGAAGGGCATGCCATTTTGAAGTCCCCACTTGTTGTCCATGGTTTGTAAGCTCTTTTACTCGATTTTCTTGGTGACTTGTTGTACTGGAGGGCTACGAGATGCATTGGATCTTATTTAGGATTGCAGGTGGTCTCCATCTTGGATTTGGTCTCCCTATATGGGGTCCTAACCCCCCAGAGGGCTACATTGGCACATGTAGGGTGTGTGTTGAGAGCCATGGACCTCCACAGCAGTAGACAACACTCCACGGATCCCCAAATATGTTCAAAGATTGCTCAAGATTCACCTTTTGGACGAGGAGGATGCACCTAGTTCACCTTTGCCCAATCAACCCCACAGTTGTACCATGAATTTGGTAGATGACCCATGACTTGTATGTTGATGTGGCATCACTTACACTATCATTTGAGCCCTTACAGATGGTCTACAAGCATCTTCGCCTTACTTGGAGACCCATGAGGTCACTTGTATACCCTCACAGCCATTGGGAGAACCACAGGTTTATTATGTGGAGAATAAGGGGCCAACCCCTGGTCCATTTCTTTTGAAAGTCCAATTCATCATTTTGGCACTTCTGGACTTCATCAGGCCTCTTAGAGAGCCTAACAAGAGTGATTGTCCCAAGAATCCAAAAGTAAGAAGAGAGGAAGAGATCAAGCCAGCTTTGCTAAAGGAGACTCAAAGAAAGTCAAGCTTGAAGAATCCGACATTAGGAACTTACACTATTAAGTCATTTGCTTTACATAACTTGTTTTATATGTTTTAGAAGTTATTGGTTTTTAACATAGCTTTGGAAAAGACATTTTTGCATTACTTTAAGGTTGTAGGTTTCCCTCAAGCCTTGGAGGGAGCTCCCAACAACTCTAAAAGATAATAAGTACCTCATGTCTTTTCAATTTTGGGTTCATGTAGTTTTGATTATATTAAATACTAATCATCTTTCTCCCTCTGTTGTCTTGGTTAGGGAAAACATCTGCAAGAAGTAAGATCTCTAAAGAGAAGGTTAGTCAAGAAACAAAGGTATGCGTTGAATACATTGATTGAAAGGATTATTCATTTGATGATCTATTACTAACTTTGTTATGACTAGCTGTATTGAATCTTAGTGATTCTTGTTTGGGTGATTCATCTCTCGATAAATCTACCCACCCTAGTCATATTCTTGATTGACTATGTAGAACCCTAGACAGGTTCTAGAAAACCCTAACCAAAGGGTATGCTAATGTGAATGTCTGAAATCCTACGCTGCTTTGGGATGTTGTGAAATGTTAGTTGAAGTTTTGTATTGATGATGTCATGTTTGGGATTTTGGTATGATTGGGAAATCCTAACTTGTTAGGGTTGAATAATGAGGTCTAAAATCTCGAACCTTCGAAGTTTTGGTAACGTTGGGTTTGCTATGTTTCTACATTAGAACCTAGCTCACTGGGGTTTCGTGGAACATGTGTTCTACATTGGAACTCTAGCTTATTAGGGTTTGGTGGAATGTGTGAGCAAGACCCTTACATTGTCTTAGAATCAATTTACTTGGTATGTGTGTGTTGACTGATCAAACCCTAGTATAATCGAATTGATTATGTGTCTAACTCTTATTTGATATTATTGAGAAGTTGGGTTTAACTAACACATGATATGAAATGTATTTGCATGATGATGAAATCTAAGCATGTATAGATATGTCCTTTTGATTGAAGTCCTAGGTTGGTCTAAGTCAAATGTATTAATGTTGTTGGACATATGATATGCTCATGTATGGTTATGAATTCCTAGATATGTGTGTTGACCTAGTCCTTGATGGTCATGAGTTTTAGGATTTAATGGAAGTCCTTGTCTAAGATTCTAGGATGATGAGATCTGGAATTCTAGGGTGTTGTAGCTAAACCCTAGAGAAGTTAATATGTGTGATATAACAATCTCAAATCTATTAAGTAATTGTTGAAAAATGAAAATCTAGGATTTGCAGTTAAATCCCAGTAGTGACATTATCTAGTGTGAAATGTAACAATTTGAGATCTATGTATGTAATGATTGTTGAGACAGTGAAAATGGAATTCTACGGTTTTGGAGTTAAACCTTAGTCAAAGTAAAATCTCTGGAATATGATGATTTGAGATTGTATAAAGATTGGTGAATTTGTGAATTCTAGGGCTTTGGAGTTAAACCTTAGTTGGAGTAGAAATCGCTGATGAATGTTAACTATATGATAATTTGATATTTGTGAAGGGATTGTTGAAATTGGAATTTCTGGTTGAGTTTGATAATTGATCGGAAATCTAGTGTTTGCAAACTAACCCTAGTGGTAGTTGGTCATGATAGTGACTGATTGATGGCTAAGTTAAACTAAAACGGATATGGGGTTTGAAATGGATACAACAAATTTTCAAAACATCTAGATACAATACGGCAGGGAACGACACACACACAAACACATATATATAACAAAATAAGAATTTCATATTACCATTCATATTTTAGAATCTAGATTATATCTAAAAATACATAATCAATTATCATCTATCATCATCATCAATTCAGCATAAACATGTCATCATCATTAATGATTATTATATCATTCATGATACAACATATCATCGGGTTTTTGTTTCAAATTTCAATCATCAACATGACAGGCTACAACATCATCACCAAAATTAATAATGCATACTACATAGTACAAAGTACAAAATGAACTATGACTAGCAGTCTACTAGCATTATTCATAATTCATATGGTTGTTCAAAAGTTTAAAAGTTAAAACACCATCACAAATTACATTTACATATCATCAAATATGTCTTCATTCCTGTCACTAGGAAGTTCCACATCCTCTTCAGAAGTGGGGAACATCGTTGCCATTTCCATTTAAAGATCCACTTATTGGTGACACCGCATCAAACAAAGTCATATGAGACATGGCATTCAATGTTATATCCAAGTCAGGCAACTCTAGTTCCACGTCCCATAATTTGTTGGCCCCAAATTTGTATTTGCCTCTCTTGTGTGACAAAAGGCGAAGGTTTGAATGAACATACACTAGTTCCTCAGCCTTCTTAGAGCCCAATCTGTTTCACTTCACCAAATCTATGAAGCCATATGTACTCCAGTTCCTTTCTGCTGAAGAGGAACTAGCAACTTATGACAAGATCCTAATGGCCAATTTTTGGATATGTGGAAGTTCCCCACCATAGTAGTTCCACCAATCAATTCGACTTAATTTGGTCTTGTCCCACATACAATCAATATCAGAACCGCAACCCTTTGATCCCACAAAATGAGCAAACGCTGCACAAATCCGAAGCCCAATTCAAGATCTACAAAAAGCTTTTTAAAAGCCTTTTAAAATCCTTGTGAGACTTTTGGATCTTTGTTTGGTGCAGTTCTTTTTGAATCACTTAGCAACTCTGCAGCATAGTATTTTGGATTCACTGCATAGGCCAAAAGGTGCAATGTGGTGGTCATCTTGTACCACCTTTTGGTCAATATATCTTTTACTTCTCTGTAAAAGAATTCATTTGGATCATTCTCCTTGGCATTTATAACCACCCTTATCTTCTTCATCATGGAATCAATGCCCTCATACACCTCTCCCAAATTAGGCATATTTGTGTCAAACATACAGATCAAATCCACAATTGACTTGGTAAAGGCCAAGAGGTACTCCACCTTATCCCACCATTGATCATCAACAACCAACTTTTTCACTGCTTGTGCTCTATCAGATTGGGATTGCCTGCATTGGTTCCAAAGAGAACTGCATACCATTGATTATAATGCATCTTTCACCTGCATAAGCCTTGTTAAGACTATGATGTGAGAAGCAAATCGAGTCTCGGTAACCTACAGGGACCAAATTGCCAATGTTTCAAATTTCAACAAATTAAAAATCATAATTTGAATGAATAACTATTATGATTCACAAATCATGACATTTGAGAATCGAATTTACATATTTGAATTTAGAATCATAGAAATTAGAATTTATGAAATAAACTTTAAAGTTTAGGCACCTTAAGGAGCTCCAACTTTGCAAATTCCTTGTAGGTGCCTTGGGAAATGTGGTGATTTGTGATAAAGGATTGAAATTTTTTTTCCTCTTCAAAAATAACTCGAATCCACTCAATTTTTTTCCCCGTCTTGCTCAACATGAGGTTCAATGAATGTACAACACAAGGAGTCCAAAATATGTGTTGATATTTGCCTTCAATAATTAGGCATGCTCCTCTACACACCATTGCACTATCAGTTATTACCTGGACAACATTTTTTAGCCTCACCAATTCAACTGCTTCAATCAAGATGTCAGCAATGAATTGAGAATCTTTCATCTGCCCCTCACAATCCACTGCCTTCAAAAACATTGCCCCCTTTGGGCTTTGAGCAATCACATTGATCAAAGGCCTATTCCTTTGATCTTTCCATCCATCAGAAATGATGGACACCCCAAAAATGCGCCATGAATTACGAATGGGGCTTAATTTAGCCTCCAAATCTAACTTTTCATCACTCAACATTGTAGTGCATACCTTGCCATATCCAGGGCTCTTGAACCCTTTTGGGGCTTCATTCACTACTTTTATCATCTTTTCCCAATAAGGAGATCGCACAAGGTTAAAGGGAAGGCCATTTGCAAAAATGCATTGACCTATAGCTACAATTGCCATCTCTCGAGCATCATTATTAAAACTCCTTTCAATCAGTCCCAAATTTGACCGCTTTGAACCAACAATTCAATGAGAATGAAGTGGAGGCTTTGATGAAGATGTTCCCAACCATGTTAGGTGTTTTAATTGGGAGGCAAGATTTGCCTCATTTGCTTTAGAATCTACCTCGTCTTGTTCTTTCTAATATTTTGCAAGTTTTGTCTTGCTTAAACCATTTCCATATGTTCCATTCTTTTTAGATGGTCCACTGCATATTCAAACCCCATTGCCTTTTAACCTAAGTAAATGTGCTTTAACCCATGTGTATGATCCCTTATACTCCTTTTTATACTCACTACAAGCCCATGTCAATGATACCCCTCCTTGGATCTTCCCAACAGTAGCTACATATTTCCAAAGTGGTGAATTTGGATCAACTTTTGGGGCATATTCAGTTTCATGTTCCACTTTCTCTGTCTCACGAATGGCTGAACTTGAAGTTGTCGTGAATGATGTTGATGATGTAAATGAAACTGCAAAATAAAATTGACAAATATGTATTTCAAAACAAGTTACACACTTAAAAATTAAAATATGTATCTTAGATCTCAAGAAAACCCTAGTAAAACTTTATTTCTATCATTATAAGAACTATCTCAAACATGAGGTCATGGTAGAAAACATTATTTCTCTAGGATAATGGACTTTACTTTTAGCCCTCAATCACGGGAACTAGATATAGATTCTCAATATTCACCATTGGGCTTCACTTTTTTTTAATTGCCCTCAATTAGGGGAACTGGATAGGGGTTTCGCTTTTAGTTATTGTCCTCAATTAGGGGAACTAGACATACATTATCAATATTCAACCTTGAAAGTAATAAATAAGTTTTGGTCCTTGGAATATTCATTTTGTGGGTTGAATGAAGGACAACTCTATAGATGAATGAATAAGTTGTACATTCTAAGTGAAATAAAGTTTTACATTATAATGATAGAAATAAAGGTTTCTATCATGACCTTGTGTTTACACTGAAAAGTGCACCTTGTCAGTCCAATGGACTTCCAACTTTTACCTTTAACATTGAACAAGAATAAATATAATTAATGCCAAAATTATACACAAAACTAGCAGTGTTCCTCAGATAAAGATTGCAACTGTAATCAAACAAAGATAATTCATTTTATCAGTTTCTTGTTTGGATATACCACCAAATGCTTCATGTACTGTGCAACCTATAGTCTATATTTTTTAGATATGTTGCAGTCCCGAGAGTCCAAACCACTACAGACTTGATAAATACTGATATATTCAATAATTTTTCCATACCATTGATGACTATTCATAATTTTAATGACCCATCCCAGCTCCTTGTAATCCTATTTGTCACATATCTATTGAACCAGTTTACATCTAGCTCAAGCAATTTCAAAGAATGGGACCCAAATTGTCTCATCTCTCCACAAAATTGCATCAACCCTTATAGAGCTAACAAGGTGGTTGAATTTAGGATTTATAAGTTTATATTTAAGTTTTTAACCCATCCCAGCATCCTATCCACAAAATACTCTTGTGTGCCACTATCATCGGAGTGGAGTGAAACTGTGAAACAACTTGTCGTAAATATCTGTTAATATTTATTATTTCATAGAAGCAGGTGAATTACTCATATAAACTTTAAGTGAGGACAGGAGGGTCGACGCTTACTCTACACAGTCAAGTCCACTTTCAACAAAAACACCTTTCTGGAGTCTGCAGTCTGCACAGTCGAGTCTCGACGGCTCACTCCAGTTGGCAGCTCACTCCAGTCGGCACTCACTCCTCCAGCGAAAAGATTTCACTCCAACAGCAGACAAACAGTCACTCGAGTCGGCAGCTCACTACACTCGGCACTTACTCCTCCAGTGAAAAAATTTGACTCTGGTGGTAGACAAGTCAAAATAACATAAGGTATTTAGCCTTTTAGGTTAGGTTCGGTGGTCAAAGCAAAAGGAAAGATTGAAAACGAAAGGAAAAGATCGAAAATGAAATTACAAGACCATTCCCGGCACGAAAATATCGAGATACATTTTTGTTTAAGCAAATATGGATCATGAAATTACAAAACATATTGACGTTTACCAAAAACAAGTCGTTTTTCAACCAAAATGCCAGGAAAACGTCTAAAATCCATACACCCCGTTTCTGGAAAAGAAGTGCCACAAATACGTTTTTTCACTGTTTTGTCGGCGTTTCATACACAAATCCGGATCTGAAACAAGATCCGGCGTTTTTGGGGTTGAAGGTAGCCGTTTCTAGCAACTTGGATTGATGGTTGATTGAAAATCTAGGCGTTTGGAACTAACCCTAGTGGAAGCTAGTCAGGTTAATGACTAAGTTGTGATTGCCTTTGATTGATTCTTTTGTATGAAATCTAGGATTTGTATGAATCCCTAATGAAAAGTCTAATATATATGTTTTGAAAGGTTGTTAAATACTTTGAAGATCTATATGTGTGTAAATGGTTTGTTATATGTTGTAGTAAGGTATGTCATACCGTTGGAAGACATATTGAAACCTTAGATGGAATGAATGTTGTTACGAAATAGTCTAGGGTGTATAACAAAGTCCCTAGCAAGATGTTGAAGAGTATACATCTCTTGTTTGTAATTGAGTTTGGGTATTTGTTATGAATAAATTTGAAATGCTTCTGTGATTTTGATATGGCTAACATCACGCTTCTATAGTTTTGGATGTACTTGCTATTAAAGTTGTGCAGGTGCACAATCTTCAACTTGGTGAAGATGCTCGATGTGACAAGCAAGTTGTGCTGGGACACAATCTTCAACTTGGTGAAGATGTGATGAGCATGATGGGGATGATGATAACTCTGATGAAATGGTTGGAAGCCACGAAAGATTCTCCAATGTCAAAAAGAAGTTGGTCTCCCGAAGGAAGCATGAATAGAAGAGATCTCCCTAAGATTAAGAGGGAGTTCGAATAAAGAGGTGCTTCCTGGTTGAGAGGGAGGGCATATCTTGGCATCAATTGAAGAATGAATTTTGGAGGATATGTTGTTGCATGTAAAGTAGGAAATATGATTGAGGAATCTTCTGTCAAAGATTCAGCTGATAGTCCTACTATGGAATGTTAAGAAGCAACATATGCTCCCTGGAAGACCCCGGAGGTTTGTATTTGATTATGTACATGTGAAAGTATATTATTGATTGAGGTTGTGTTTGTACAGGTGAATCTCTCAAAGGATTTGACAGCATGCTGGTTACCAATCAGTTTGATTGGGAGAGATTGGTCATTCTTGATTTGTTGGATCAAGGGGTGTCGAGGCTTTGCGAGTGAAGCATTGCCTGGGGAGACATCTGGCTGACACTTTGTGTTCATGTCTGAGTCCCCGAAGTTGGAAAGGTGGTGTTGATTATTGAGCTCTGTTTTGGATACACACCTGGATTGTTGGGTTGGTGGTTAAAAAGTAAGCCTGACGGTACCTAGAGGGACCGAAAGGTTCAGTCCACCTTAGTCCAACTTGGATAGATTTCCCTAGTCATGAATCTAGTCCATGGCATTGCAGTGCCTAAATTGTTGAGTGACTGGTTGATTAGATTGCCCTAGTTAGGACTCTACCCCGTGGAATTGTGGTGCCTAAAGTTCTTCATGGTTCATAAAGTTTGAAATCTTCCATTGTATATGTGCATTATGAATATCTCCCTATTTAAGAGGGAGTGTTGGAAAACGTAACTATGTTTGGTTTTCAATAATGTACTTGAGTCATTATGTAATGCACTTGTCAAAAGAATAAAGAAAAGAATTTTTTTATTGTGACTTATTAAAGCATGGGTTTCATTCTTGAGTCACCATGTTTTAGGTCAAAGTCTCCATTGAGGACTTCTAGGATTTATTCTTAGTCTATAGTATTATTGTAAATTTAAAGAGACTCTTCTTGGGCTTTTGAATCATGTAAAAAGATTAAGTATTGAGTCAAAGATGAATTATGTAACCTCCACACCATGTCGGCCAAAAAGAAGATCAAGTCGTCCTATAAAAGGAAGGACATCGAATTCATTTGGATCATCACTTCACATTCTCTCTCTACTAGGCAGAAGTGCGAAAATTTGTTTGTTGGGCAAAAGTGCTAAGTAGGAAGCTAGGAAAGTCTGTTGTCTGGAAGCCGAAGAGAGTGCGAGTTAGCATGAGTCTAAGGAGGAGAAAAATTGAAATTTTGGTGGGGGTCTCACTCTATTTCATGCTCTGGATTGGGAGATTGAAGTCTTCCAAGTTGGACTGTTGTTGGAAGCTGTTGGCTACTGCTAGTTGATGTATAGTTGAAGTTACTAGGAAGAGGTCAATCTTCTGGAGGCTAACTTGGTGTGGAGGGAAGGTCTGGTCTTGGTCTAGGGTGAAGAAACTCAAAGACTACTATTGAAAGGAAGAATTACTTTGATTGGGTTTTCCCCTCGAAGGGGGTTTTGCCCTAGCATGTTAGGATATTCTGACACATGGGGAATAGTTAAGTATAACTTTGTCTAGTGTAGAGTTAGGTAAAGTGTGTTTCTTTACTATCTACTTTTGTAACTTACAATCTGACAGTCACGATATGTTCTAGACATGAAGTGATCCGACAGTTCATTCTCTCCTCGGTATTACTGACACTTGATCCGTGGCTTAACACTCGATTGGTCCATGATCTCTATTTAAAGAGCATGGAGGGTCATTTGTAAGGTGACCGTTCATGAGAGAAGCTTATGTAAATTTTCTTTATTTTATTAATAAATTGCCTGAAGTGGCCGCGTTGGCTCAGGCCGTGGACTGTTTCCCTATTTTAGGGTTTTAACCACATCAAAAATATTGGTGTATTGATCTGTGATCTATTTGTAAACAATGTTCTTTGGTGTTCTATCTGAGGAACTTACCTTGTAAATTCCTACATGGTATCAGAGTTATTTGAGGGCGGCATCCGTTGGTGATCCAA
This sequence comes from Pinus taeda, assembly GCA_000404065.3. Taxonomy (NCBI): domain Eukaryota; kingdom Viridiplantae; phylum Streptophyta; class Pinopsida; order Pinales; family Pinaceae; genus Pinus; species Pinus taeda. The sequence goes on along the minus strand of APFE030674471.1, from coordinate 4,027 downwards.
ATCCGAAGCCAGTACAACTGCATCCGACTGTCGTTTCCTAGATCTACTATTTCTGATTGCTTTCGGGCCGAGAGGACTGCTTTATTGTGTTAGGAGCATCTGTTCCAGTGAGGAACCTCTTTCGCTTCACGCGAAAAGGTTTTTGGTAGCCCTAGCTACATCATTTTAAAGATCGGGAGATATAAAGTCTTTATTTGCAGTTTTAGTTATTCATCTCTGTTTATTTCGGTTTATTTAGTTCTCTATTTTTTATTATCGGATCTATACCTTTAATTTTTGTGTATAGCTCTTTGCCCCGCGACTCTGTGCAATCTGGGCAAATTAGAAACAGAAAGGAAGCATTTTTCTCATGCGTATGCTCTTTTCCGCTGCGCCTTAGTGTGCTCTCGGAAAATCAGAAACATTGAGTAAAATATTTAGTTTCCAGCGAAAGCTAACTTCAAGCCATAAGGTTTAGTTTTTTCTACATGTCCATGTTGGGTTGTGTGTTTTTTGTTTTGAAGGCAAAAAGGGATTTTTCAAGTAAGCACGCACTCCAAAGCTTCAGTGACTTAAACAAATAAATAAATAAATAAATAACCCTCTCTTCCTCTTTTCCAAAAATTACTAACATTTTAAACTAGCTCACTTGGTCCAAAGTTACTTTATGAGAATAGAGCTCTTAGGTTCAAGTCTTTCTTTTTGTTGAGTTACTTCTTCAAAAAGCACATGTAACTTATGTTTTAAAGTTACTTTATGTAAAAGTGTTCTCACCCATTATAAAAAGTGAGTCGCTTATAATTCTAAAGTCTCTTTATCTTTTATTTAAGTTGTTACAATTTAGTGGGTAGCTAATAAAGTACCATTATAAAAGTGACTTTCACTTATTTATGAAAGTGGGTCACATAAACATTTTTTTTAAAGTGAGCTAACTAGATTAAGTTTGGAAAGAGGGGGGTTTTTCTTTAAATATAACATTATCATTCACTTGCGCACATTCACGTACTTCGTCGGCATCTTCAACAACTTTTCTTCAAAAAGCCATAACTTCTTCATCTGGAAGCCGTTTTCAGAGCCATTTTTTTTAATGGCCTAATTTTTCAAGATCTTTCCATAGAAACACTTAGTTTCAACATCTACAGCTTCAGTTTCTATTAAAATGGAAAGTCCATGCCAAATTATTCTTGACAGCACCAACTACTTCCAATGGGTGTTCTACATGGAGGATTTACTTAGAAGTAAATGTATCTTTAGAATAGTCTCAAGCCAAGAGTCTAAACCTAAAGATGAAGATAAAGTAGCCAAATGGGAAAATAAGCAAGATCAAGCACATGGGCTGATAGGGATGTCTATTTCTCCAGACCTTAGATTCCATATCGCAGAACTTGATACCCCTGATTAAGCAATGAAACAGCTCAATAAAGTTTTTGGAATTAAAAATGAAATTAGAGCCCATTAACTCAAAAATGAGTTGCTTACGTTGGATCCCAATAATTTTTCTTCCATTGAAGATTTTTTGTCCAAATTCAAAACCCTTAGACTTCTCTTGGAAGGTGTTAAGGTTAAAAAAGAAGATGGAGCCTTATCTATTCCATTCTTACTAAGTTAAGAACGGCCTACTCTGTGTTTGTTTCCACCTTCCATTCTACTAGAACAGCCTTTATTTCTCAAGAACAAGCCCACAAGTCCCCCTCTTTTCATGCCTTTTGTGATTCTTTAATAAGGGAACAAGAAAAACTCTTACATCTTGGTGTACGTAATCTTGGAAACTCTTCTAAGAAAGCCTTAGCCGCCTAGCAGCAACCAAGTTCAAAGAACCCTAAGAAGCAGCATCCTAAAAAGAATGGTCCTAAACCAACCAAGGGTCCTAAGCACTTTCAGTTTCAAAATGAAAAATCAATTCAACAAAATGATAAGGCAAATAAAAACAAAGAGAAGAAGATTGATAGACGTTGCAACTTTTCTAATCGAGATGGCCACTTAGAATCTAAATGCTTTAAGATGGAAGCCTTGGAAGCAACAATGAAGAAGCATAACATCCATTTAGAGCACTCTTCAACTTCAACTTCATCTTCAGGAATAGCACTTTCTACATGTGGTTGTCAAGCATCTCGTGCTGGTTATGCACTAAATGTATCTTATTCTTCTCATTCTCATGAGTGGCTCATTGATTTTGGAACTTCTTATCACATGGCCAAAAACAAAGCCATGTTTTCTTCTTTAAATGATTGTACCAAAAACAAAGCCATGTTTTCTTCTTTAAATGGTTGTAACACCAAAACTATATATGTTGGTGATGATAGATCTCTTAGTGTTGTAGGGATTGGAACTATTCATCTAGACAATGGTCAATTTAATGATGTATTATGTGTTCCAACCTTATCCTGCAACCTTCTATCTGTATATCAAATAATTCATTCAGGTGAAGGTAAAATCGTTGAATTTTCACCTCATGATGTTGTAATTAAGAACCTGAGAGATCCTAGACAGATTTTAGCTACTGGCATTGCTGATGATACTACAAGGTTGAATAAGTTTAACAACTTTGGGTCATCAACTCTTCCCTCGGTATTTGTTGCTCATAACGATGAAGTGAGCAAACTTTGGCATAAGCGATTTGGTCACTTAAACTATCACTCCCTTCAAAATCTATGTAAAGAAAATATGGTGAAAGGTCTTCCTATGGTATCTTACAGAAACAGTGTTTGTTCCAAATGTGTACTCGGAAAAAATCATCGGGATAGTTTTGAAAAACGTGCCTCTTGGCACGCCTCAGCCCCTTTATAGCGTGTGCATAGTGACTTATGTGGTCTACTTCCAGTTGTTTCATTCTCTGGCCACAAGTATTTCTTAACTTTCATTGATGATTTCTCTAGACGCACAAGTAAATCGCACTCCTACTAAGGTTTTAAAGAATATCACTCCAAAAGAAGCATGGAGCTCAATTAAACCAGATGTAAGTCACTTTCGTGTTTTTGGAAGTGAAGCATGGGCCCATATTCCCGATGAGAAACATAAAGCCTCAGAACCTAAGAGTGAAAAATGTATTTTTGTTGGATGTTCTAAAGATATCAAAGGATATAGACTTCTTTCACCTAAATCCAAAAATGTTATCATTAGAAGAGATGTAAAGTTTGTTGAAAATATATCGGCCTATGAGCCTAGTTCGGCGGATGTGCCACCTCCTTCTATCCCTTCTACTTCTGAAAATAATTTTTCTTCAGATGATGACAGCGAGGATGACAATCCTCCCCCACCTTCTCAGGATCCTCCTTCAGTTCCTAATCTTCGAAAATGGGTTCGTGCTACTCAAGATGTAGTAGGTTCTCTTGCAGATGATCCTACAGGTCAGTGACGTACATGTTCGATAGAGCCTCTTCTTTACTAGCTCAAGCTTCAGCGAATTGTGATCCTGACACCTTTACAAAAGCTTCAGGCCATCCAGATTGGAACACAACTATGAATGAAAAATATCGTTCATTATTGGCAAATGATACATGGGATCTTGTTCCTCTTCCAAAGGGAAGAAAACTTGTTAGATGTAAATGGGTTTACAGAACCAAGTTTGGACCATATGGAAAAGTTGATAAACATAAAGCTCGTCTTGTTGCTAAGGGCCTTTCACAAGTTGAAGGCATTGACTATACTAAAACGTTATCCCCTATTGGCAAAATGAACTCTATCCGCCTTGTTCTTTCAGTTGCTGCCTCTTTCAAATGGGAAGTACATTAGATGGATGTTAAATCTGCCTTCTTGGATGGGGACTTGCATGAAGATATCTATATGGAACAACCTCCTGGCTTTATACAAACAGACTCCAGTCTTGTATGTCGGCTTAAGAAATCCCTTTATGGTCTCAAGCAATCCCCTCAAGCTTGGTATGCCAAAATGGATAGCTTTCTTTTAGATATTGGCTTTTCTAAGTGTCATTCTAACAATACTGTCTACACCAAGAAAGTGGGTAAGTCTTTTATCATTCTTGTTCTTTATGTTGATGATCTTATCTTGACTGGTAGTGATCCCAACCTTATAAACCATGTGAAGTCCA
>APFE030674469.1:0-23251 GCA_000404065.3 Pinus taeda | reverse complement strand
AAGCTTCTGCAACTTTGTTTGTAGAAGTAGATCAAGTATTTTAATTTAGTATATTGCATTATCAGGTGATCTACAGTGAGAATTTCTACATGGTATCGAAGCAAAGGTGATCAAAGCAGAGAACAATATACAAAGAAGGGAGAAGTTCGAAGTTTGAAGTTATTAATTGTAGAAATCGAATTCTTATCACATCTAAAAGTTCACCAATGGTGTTCAATGGTTTGAGACTCGAGTATGCCCTGGATGGTAGCTCGAATTATATAGCCTAGAAGGATCGCATGGAAGTGGTATTAGAGGACAACGGTTTGAAGGACTTCACTTATCAAGAAGTCCTCAAGCCAGCAATAGCTAATGCCTAAGAAAATGCGGAATGGAAGAAATGCGTGGCGAGAGGAAGGAGAATTCTTCTGGAGGGAGTTCGAGACCACATTGTCTCGAGTCTCCTTGGGAAGGAGACTCCATTTTCAATGTGGAAAAAATTGAAGGATCTATATCAAAACAGCAGCGACTAGAGGAAGCTAGCACTGAAGGACAAACTTCGGAAAATCAAGTGTGAAAATGGCGACATGATCTCTACATATCTGAACAAGCTCACCACCTACAGATATGAGCTTGGAAGTGTAGGAATCACGACATCCAATGATGACATGGTGAGTCTTGCTCTCCTCAGTCTTCCTAAGAGCTGGCATAGCTACCAGGACTCAGTGAATGGAAGAGAGAAACTGCTAGATTGGGAACGACTGTGGTCAGATCTGATGCAGGAGGAGATCAGGAGGAGCACTAGAGATGGTTCTTCATCTAAGGAGGATGAAGAAAATCTAGCATTAGCCAGTAAGGCAAGGAAAGGGAAGCAGAAGGATTCTCATTCCAAATCGACTTCTTCTCATGGTGGGAAGAAGATTGACAAATCTAAAGTGAGATGCTTTAATTATCATGAGGTGGGCCATTATGCAACTAATTTTCCATTGAAGAAATCCAAGAAGGGGTCCTTAGAAGGATCTGAAGGTGAGGTATTGGCCTTTCAGTTCAAATTGGATTTTACCCTCATCGCATGCATGGTTTCATCGATGATGGGTTGTGGTTGGTTTCTTGACAATGGAGCCTCATTCCACATGACTGACGATGAGATTTTGTTCATTACCTTGGAGGAGAAAGACCTCCAGATGCGCATAGAAATGGGCGATGATGAAAAGTACAGTGTTTCAAGTGAAGGTACGGTTGTGTTTCAAAGAGAGCATGGAGCTCGCATCACCTTGACAGATGTGAAGTATGTGCTAGGACTGAAGAAGAACTTGGTATCAATCGTGATGTTGGAGGAAAAAGGCTATGATGTAGTCTTCAGTAAGGGAAAGGTTTTCCTTAGACACATCACTATGAGACAAGTGAAGCCGATTGGTTCACGAGTCAAGAACCTATATGCTTTTGAGGTTCAAGATGCATGCAAAGCCTTGAGGAGCAAGGCAACTAATCTGAAAATGGGGCACTTAGGCTTCTTGTCTAACTTACAAGAACCTCTCCCACTTCCAAAGCTTAAATATTCCCAAGTCCTTATGATTAACCAATGCGAAATTAAATATGTTCTTGAAATAAGGTGTATGCTTATGTTTATTGTTGATTGTTTATGTTTTTTTAAGTCTATTTGCTTGAACTGATATAACAGCAACTAAAGCAGCATATATAACACAACAATAAAACAACACACATAAGACAACAATTTAATTAGGAGTTCACCCAAAACTCTTGGGCTACATCTCCATGTGCTCTAGTCAACTCAATTGGGCTCTCTGGGATTATGGCAGAGTCTTTTTACAAGCTCTTGGCTCAACTCCACTGTTTTACATAGAAACAATGGGTTTAGACACCATTTTATCCCTAGCTCTGGAAGCTCTCGGCTCTTCTGGCTCTCGGCTCTTGCTCTTGGCTCTGGCTCTTGCTCTCGGCTCTGGCTCTCTTTGCCTCTACTTCCTGCTTTGGCTCAGCTTTCTACACTCCTGTCCTAACACCCCCTTTTTTCTCTGTCATTCTGTGGCTTAAAAGCCAATCGACAATGTCTGTTCGTTTCCCCTTCTCGGGCTCTCTGGCTCCCAGCCTCTGTCCACTCGAATCCCCTTCTAAGCATTAGCAATCATGGCATAACGTCTTCAGGGAAGGTGGCCACCTGTTCAGCAACGGAAGGGACCATCGGGCCTTTGAAAACACCAAAAATGGCATTTTTTGTTTACACAGAGAAACACCATAAAACATGGCAAAAATCTGCCAAATCACTGTTCATCAGACTTCAAATATTATGAATTTTTCCCTATATTCCATCAAGTCCTTTTAAATCGCTATCGCATATCCACCATTGATCTGAGTGATCTTGATCCAACGGTTGAGATTCATTTCGAGCAGCGAAGGCGTACAGAGATTACCCGCCGAAAACGCAGTTTTCTCACGCCACGTGTTGGCCAGTGGATGGGATCGGGCGGAGCCCATCCAATACCACTTACCGCCTAAGGCCCGCTCAAAATCCTACCTATTACGGAACTCAAAACATATATATTTGCATGTATATCCCTTTCGGGTCCGGATTCATCGCTTTATTCTCATTTCCTTTGCATTTCGTTTATTTAACAAAAATGTGAAATACAAAGGAAAATGTCGTTTTCCGGATTTCAAAATATATAAAACATCATCTATAACTTCATCGGGTCCCGATATCACAAGTCATATGTATATCGGCCCTGCTCCTTTGTGTAGCCCCGATGCGATATTGCAATGTGATTGATCACAATCGCATATCACATAGACCCCCAGACCGTTTGTAAGTGCTCCTCTGTAATCGCCGATTGCGATAGCGCAAGTCAACCTGGGCTGTCAATCTGCGTGCTTGATCGATGGTCCTCGTTGACCCGCACTAATCGCGATCGCAATTTTCATATGATAGGCTCTGATATCCTCCATCTACCACCGCCAATTGTGATATTCCAATCGGATCTGGATCGTTGATCGACTAGATCTGACAGCTCCTGTGCAAAGTTAGTTTGACCTCCGATAGGCTCGATTTCATTGTTTTCTTCATGTTTTTGCCTCCCGACAGTGTTATCCGCAATTTTTAAAGGTTCTTCCTTATGCGATAGTTTTTTTTTTTCTTTTGAAGACTTAGAGGGTTTTTAGGATCCATTTTTAGGGAATTTTGCCTCTTTTTCCAAAGGATAAAGGGCAGCTTCATTTTGTGATAACTTCTACATCTGAAGTCTGTTTTAGCCCATTCAAGTTGCAGTAGATTCAAAATGAGACGATCTATGCAATAGGGCTATTTCCAGGAGCATCCTTGGACTTTCATTTTCCTTTGTGAGGAACACTTAGACTTGGGAGTTTATCCAAAATCCATTTTTGGATCAGCAACTGTTGGAGACTTGGTGGTTGAGAGGGAGAGTACATTACCTCTCAACATGCAGCACCAGAAGAAGTCCCAGACAATTGTGGAGGAGCCACAATTGGTGAAGAAGGTTCAGGAAGTTGTGGAGCAGCCACAACTAGAGAAGTCGAGAGGAGACTAAGTGGAGGCATCCACTCATGCAGAGACCTCCAGTAGGGGAACATTTTGAGCCAAGTGGGCAGAGGGATCACATGTAGCCATACCTCCAAGTGTGAGGTGGGACGATGTGAATTGATAGTCCTTAGAAGATTGAAATACGGGTAGGATCCTTGAGGTACCCAGCCTCTTTTATTAGACCTTGCTACGGGAGCCTCGACGAGTAGTAGCAGAACTGGCTAAGTGGGTAGAGACGGATGCGGATGGAGCGGCAGAGAGAGCTACAGTGCAGGAGTCCAAAGACAGCGTAGAGCTAGCAGGCTGCAGCAATGCGAGAGGCACGGGAGTGTTGTACCAGTGCAGGATGGCACAGAGAGGTGTGCAAAAATGCGAGATGCAGGGAGTTGTTGCAATAGCGCAGAGGTCAAAGAGGGAGCACTTGTCAGCAGCAGAGGGAGCTTCAGTATCAGAGGGTGTTTCTAGCCCAACCGAAAGGTCAGTTGGGAGATCAGTTACTTACTTCTCAGTAACTAAGTTGCAGTGAGGCAGTGGGCAGCACGATGCAACATGATGAGAGGAGGTGTAGTGTGGATGCATGCTGGGAGATAGGACCAGCATCAGCACGAATGCAGCAGTAAGAATCAGTGTGATTGATGCAGTCAAAGGTCGAAGTGACAAAAGCTAGAGCAGTAAAATACTAAAGAGCACAGTGGTGCAGAGTTTTCAGTCAACAAAGGCAATAGCAGTCAGAGACTTTCATGACAGAGGCATCATTCTGATTCAGATTGGATATTTTTTGTGTTTCTGAGTTGCTGGAGCAACAACACTAGTGAGAAGTGTTGCATGCAGGACATTCCAAAGGTTCAAGATTGGGTTCGAGTTGAATGTCTTTCTTGTTGAGAGGGAGTGTTGAAAATAGCAACAATAAATGCTAAAAATAGCATTTTAGGATATACTCCAACTTTGTTGGAAATAGAAAAAAAAAAAGAAATGCTAAAAATAACATTGTTGTGAATAGCATTTCTGGGTAGATTCCAATTTTAATTAGTCCCTGAATTAAAATTGAGAATTAAAATTCGAATTTAGTCTCACCAGTTGTTTGAAAAATAATTAATTAATTCATCTTGAGTTAATTAGTTGGAGAAAATCAAACATGAAGCCTATGCGAAGGCATGCAACAGTTATCCCTTTGATTGAGGAAGTTATCCCTTAATTAAGGACATCAGGATGAGTTGTACTTTGAGTTGTAATTAGTTAGCTCAATTAACTGAGTTAAGTCCAGTTAGATTAGTTCCAAACAGTTTGTGGAATTGATTATGAGTTCAGTTAGTTAATGCATGCATGCATGCAACTAGTGTTCTCTAAATAACTGAATATTCTCTCATAAATAAGTCATGCATGTCAGTTCAGACAGAGACCCGGTTGAGATTAAAGACAGGGACATTGTACTATCAATTGGAGGAATTTTCCTATATAGGAAACTCATCCATGCAGAAGGAATTAACTCCTTCAACATTGCGCCGTTATTTCAGAGGTCAGTGAGCAGTGTGTGAGGTAATTACACATAGGTGGCAGCTTGAGGACCCAAGAGAAACTGCGCAAGGGAATAGGAGGCTTGGAGGATTGAGGGAAGGCATATGTGTTGTCTATTTTGTCTATGAGTAGCAGTGAGGGATTCTATTGAGAGCTGGATAGCTTGTGAGCTAAAGCTTTGAGTAATCCTGAGATATTTCCACTTGTATGATAATACAGATAGTGGGGTTTTTAGTTGAGGCTTTCCCCAGAGTATTCTTCTGTGTTCATGTGTGATTGATTTATTTTTCATCTGTTATATGTGTTCTATTTAATCTTGCTCAAAATTGATTAAGATTCCGCAAGTTTGTTTGTAGAAGTAGATCAAGTATTTTTCTTTAGTATATTGCATTATCAGGTGATCTACAGTGAGAAATTCTACACGTCTTATCAAAGCCCATCGTAAGCTTCAACCACTCTAATATGGGCCTTACTCCATCACCAAGGTTGTTGGTGACGATTATTTCGATATAAGTCTTCCCCCATTCCCTGGCTTGCACCCAGTATTCAATGTGGACCACCTTCATCCATACTTTCCACCATTGTTGGACATATCAAACATTGTTGAGTAGCTAACACCAATAGAGCTAAACCCATATTGCATTGAACATGCCATGACTAATCAAATCATGGACACACAAATCAATAACACTCACCAACTAAGTATCCAATTTTATAAAGTTGTAAAAGCTAACTAGCTCCTACACCAAGGAAAGTGGCTCACCAAGGACCAAGTTCAACAGAGGTTTCCCCATCTCATGGATGCGATCAACATAATGGGGACCATTGCTTCCTAAGGGGGAGGACTGATCCAGGTGCATATTGGTGGCCACCTGCCTATTCCGTTTGGACCTTGAACACATTTTCCTTTCATTTTCTTAATTTCCAGCACAATTTCTTATTTCGGTTATTCTCTATTTTTGGCAGTTTTTTGGGTCCTACATTTTTGGAGAAGTTTTAAGGCCTAAACGAAATTTTTTGAGAAACAAGTGAATGGAAGGTTAATATACCTGTCATTTGCAATCGAAAGTTGTATTCCTCGGATAGATCTTTCTAATGAGGTATCATTCATGCCAAACAGAGATCGTATGCCAAAGTTATGATCCTGAGAAGTTGACGTTCTAATTAACCCTATCAGGGCCCACAACCTTTTGGAGCTTCATCTCCTAAGGTTATTTTTTTGGATGTTTAGGGTTTCTCATTATTTCTTCATGATAAAAATGCCTCAGAGCCTCATTGTAACTTAGTTTTAATAAGGCACATAGTCATAACATCTCTTCCTCGAGATAAGCTACCATCATCGGAGCTAGTTTTTTTTTCTTTTCTGCATGTAAACCATTTTCAACATTTGTTATTTATTAATTGAAGTTTTGTTTTGTTTTATATTTGTGTTTTTTTTTTATTTTTTATTTTTAATTTGTATTTCAGTTTGTTCCTTCATAAATAAGGAGCAAGGAAGAAATTGGAATTTCACTCACCACGTAGCTTTTTAAGTAATCGCATAATGTTGGGAATTCGTTCTTCAATAAACTCATGTGGTCGTGTGGATGCCAATGGAAAAGTCACATGACAGTTGTTTCTGCGTTTTTAAATCTCTAGCTAGTAGATTTGATGACGCTTGGTCACACACATCGATATTCCCACCTTTTAGTCGAGGAAATATCGACCCTAGCTCCTCTTTTTCCATTTGAATGATTTCTAGTGGTTATGGAAGGGTTTTTAGAAAATCTTATCCACTCAGGTTTATAAAAGAAGAGTTAGGCCAGGGAATTCAGGAGGACATTGGAGACATCCAAAGTAAGGTTATGCTGGCAGTATTGTGTAGAAGAAATGAGGACTGAGAGAAAGACAGAGAAAGAGATAAAGGTCTGTCCCTCAGGAAAGACTGAGTTGTTCCCCTTGCAACATGTTACACAATGAGGTGTAGTTCTAGCAAACTTGATGAGTGCTTAAATTTCTTTCCTTTTCTATTCCATTATGTTTATAAGATAGCGCCTTTGTCTATTTACTTTACATAATGTATTTGCACAGTTTTATTGTCTTATGGATTATATATTTAGCCTAGTTTATTTACTAACAATCAACTTGTTGCATGTTATCATCGAACAAAATTATTATTTTATCTTCTCATACACGCTTGAGCGAAATAACTACCAATGTAGACAAATAGGGGTTTGTGAGGTCGAGTGCAAAGTGGGTATAATTCTTATGAGGGGGCTTCCAAAACCAACATAAGTGCATCATTAAATTTTCTAAGTCTTGCATCAAGAACACAATAGGATTTAACATTAAATACAAGTTTATCCATAGAACATTTCCCTTTGAAGTTCTAACACATGTTCAAATGATCCAAATAACCAAAATTTTAAAAATTAATAAATCAAGGAAACTTAACTAGAATAAAGGAACTCAACAAAACATGATAATAAGTGGTCCATCTCATTGAAAACAAAGTACTTTAAAAAAATTTAGACATTACAGAACAAATAAAATTGATTATAACATATATGCTCAACCACTAATGTCTCTATTATAGTAGTCCCTCAGGAGTAGACTAGTTGGTGATAAATTGTATTGTTAAGGAAATCCTTGTAACGTTGTTGTTTTAGAACCATTGATTAGCCTTGTGTGTCACTTGAGGCGCCACATCGGGATGCATGAAGGTTATATTGATAGTAGTTTGAATCAACCCCTTGTTACATGAGCATGAACTTAACCTAGTTGTTGATCCTATCAATTCATACACTCAGAAAAAAGGTCTCTATTATAATAATGATGCTTTGAAAAGTGAAATGGAAATGATTATCATAAATATGTTTAACCATTAAAATCTCTATAATGATGATGATTAGTTGAGACCATTTAGTGTATTATTTTTTTTAATAAAACCTTTACCTTAATAAGAAGTGAAAAGACCTTTACTTCAAAAAAATTAGTAAGACATTTACCTTAATTAGAAGTGAAAATACTAGTGTCTAGATTAAAATGAGCCCTTGATTGGACAACCACGTGAACCATGGTTTTTACTAACAAATGGCTTCATTATAAGAACCTTGTACCATAATATATCTAAGTCCTAATGATGAACCACACTTAGTGGTTCAAAAATCATTAAGAATCACAGAACTTTGCATTATGATTATTGTTACATCTTAATTTTTAATATATGATGCAACAAAATCTAATTTCAAAGATTAGAAGTCGATTTACTACTTGAAAAAAGTGAGGAGAGGAGAGTTTTAATTTTTAATATTTAAAAAATAAAAGTAAAAAGTAAAATTCTTAAAAATTAATCAAAAATTTAATTTCAATATTTTTATAATATAAATTAGGAAAAATTATCATAAAATGTTATTTTTTTATTTTCTAAATAGAAACTCATATCCTAGCAGCTTTCCAGGTAGTTATTAGTAAACTTATGGGGCTCTACGACCTATCTTCCTCTCCTACATCGGGTCACAAACAAGGAGATTTGAACATTGGATCTCTCACTTTTTATAGATTTCACATTAGTTCAACACCCATTGAACTACTCCTTAAAACAATGATATATTAAATTTTAATTATAAAAAGTAAAATTCTTTTAAAAAACAATCTAAAACTAATCAACATTTTATATTTAATGTTTTTTAATTTAAATTAGAAAAAATTATCATTATTTTTTTTGTTCTTTAAATAAAACTATATTAGCAGCTTGCTAACATATAGTTACTATTTAGTTTGAGACTCTACGCTATCTTCCTTCCTAAATTCCTCTCCTGGATTTCAATCTTAAATCTCCGTCTCACAATTTTACATTAATCTATCACGAATTAAACTGCTCTAACAACATATATTAAAATTTAATTATAGAAATAAATTATTTTAAAATAATCACAATTTTATTTTAATATTTTATTATATAAATAAAAAATTATCAATAATTATGTTATAGAATAATTCTCAACACTTAAAATTATTTTATTATTATCAAAACTTAATTTTATCAAATTATCATAAAATTATTTTATTATTTTATTATTCCCAACACTTAATTTTATTTTTTTAACTTCATGTTCTCTTCATGTGCGCTCCAAACCTTAAATATTCTATAAACTAATACACAATTTTCTAAATTAAGCATCAACTTAAAGGTTACACATTACTTAAACAGTTCTACCATAACTGCAGATCGGTAAACACCTAGGTCAAATTACTTGCGCTGCCTATCGAACTGTGGACGAAGGAAACACTTTCCTTCATTGGCAATGCAATCGGGAAATTTGTCTACGTCGATCCTGGGTGCCTAGGAGCAAAAGACAAAAGGGTTGCTTGGCTTCCGATCGAAAAGGATTACAGGGGCGGTTTTCTGGATCACATCGACCTGATTTGGGGCAGTTTAACTGCCTGTCAAAGGCTGGACTACTGGGGCGTTCCTTTTAGGTGCGCTCAGTGTCATAGAACGGGACATTTAAAGGAAAAATGTCCTCCGTTGTTTCAAGGTAAGGCATGGAAAAAGGTCTATAAGGTGAAAAACAATGCCAATGTCACTGCAATGTCTCCCAATTATGATAATAGTGATATTCAAAATTACAAAGAAGTATCACCTTCTGCTGATATTCCCTATCAATCCTGTTATCAAATTTATCCATCTTCACCTAAACATATGGGGGACCTGAACCATCACCCTTCTCTATCGCGCAGGTATCACCAATCTACCATCATTCCTATTTTGAGATCGGATTCCATGGGGAATATTAAAGCGGTATGTGATCCTATCTTTTCTCCTGTCTCCCCCTCTTGAACCATCTCATGATGTCCCCATTGCCTCTCTCCCTCCTATGCCCAAAGATTGCTTCCCATCTCTAATGGAAGGAAACATCCACATAATCCCCTCATCTTCCCCGTCTCCTATCAGACCTGATCATTCCCCTATTGATCTTGACCATTCCCCCCCATTCACTCCTCTCTGAATCGCTCGGATTCCAAAGGTAAAGCCCCCATGAGCTACATATCCCCCCCTTTCTCTCCTTTTCCTTCCCCTACCAACTCCATTGGAGCGACCTGGACATCTGCTTCAGAAGAATTCGCTCCACTTACTTCCCCTGACTATCCATAAACCCTAAAGATCTAATTCTCCCATCATCAGTCCAAATTCTGCAAATAATATACTGTTCGCCGGAAAAACAATAGGGGAAGTAGACATTTAGGGTCCGCAAAGGATCTCGGAACTTGGACTTTCAAGACTCCTCCCTTATTGATATTCCCATTTCTAACTTCTCTGGAACAGGGCCTCTTAGAGTAGAATTGCCCGAGAATAGTATCAAATGATGAATATGCTATCCATCAACATAAGGGGGCTGGGAGCAAACCCCAAGTATATTGCTCTAAAAAAAATATTTTTCTCATCTTCATATAGGTTGAATTTAATTCAGGAAACAATGCATAACAGTCAGGACACCATCTCATTCTTCAGGAGAATGTTCCCATCCTGGTATATAGCGGCAATGGAGGCGTCGAGCCTCTCTAGAGGACTAGCGGTGATATGGGATCCGAGATGGATCTCTGCAAGAACATTCATATGCCTTGGGGGAATCTTGATCACTGCTAAATTTAGAGGATGTGTTGACAGGATTCATTTATTGAATGTCTATGCACCTTACAAGGACATAGCTTCCTATTGGAAATATTTCATTGTCTCTGGTATCTTGGAGAATGAAGCGCTCATCATCGCGGGAGATCTTAACTGCACAATGGGACCAGATGAAGTTTGGGGGAAGGGGAAAAAAGTTGACTCTATTGGGGAGAAAATTAAGGAAGCAATCTTGCAATACATCTATGTAGACATCTGTCTGAAATCTTTGTCCCCCACTTGGGACAACGGTCGCTCGGGTGAAGCCTATATTGCTAAAAAGCTGGACAAATACATCATGCACGAACAGCTGATGGAGAAATATGGTATCCCGAGCTCTCACACTCTCCCTGTTTTTATTTCGGACCATAGGTCGGCCTCTGTACAATGGATGAATTCAAAATCACGGAAAATTTATCCATTCAAGTTCAACAGGTATTGGCTAGAAGAAGAAGCATTTAACAACATGGTTCGGGAATTTTGGATGGCGAACACTTTTTCAACAGAAGCCTCTCCATCGGAGAATTTGATTGGCAAAATGAGCAATCTTAAATCCAAAGTGAAGGAATGGCAAATTCAGAAAAAACGATCAAATTGTGTTGAACTGAAGAAGATTGAAAAAGAACTAGCTGATATAGCTGATGGTATGACTTCCCATTCCATTCCATGGAGCACTCGGGCACAGATATGGGAACTTGGAAATAAGAAACGGAGTATATTAAAGATTGAAGAAATCTCATGGCGGCTCAAAAGTCGAGCAACTTGGCTGAAGGAGGGTGATAAGAACACAAAGTTCTTTCACCGTTTTGCAAGCAAAAGAAGAGTTTCAAATTCTATTTGGCAAATCAAAGATGAAGAGGGAGATCATCTGTTCTCCCAAGAAGACATATCCAAAGAAGTTGTCAATCATTTTAAAAAAGCATATAAACGAGAGACTAACAGGGAGATAAATAGATCCTTTTCCAAGAATGTTCAATGACGAAGATAATGAAAGACTATTTGTTGTTGTATCGGAGGAGGAATTACTCTCTGTAATGAAATCATTTAAGAAAGACAAATGTCTCGGCCCAGATGGCTGGACCATAGACATTTTCATCCATTTCTTTGATATAATGAAAAAAGACATCTTGGGGATGGTGGAAGAGACTAGAATCCAAGGGAGAATACATCAAAATATTTCATCCACCTATATAGCACAGATTCTGAAAAGAAAGGACTCCTTTTCTTTTGCAGACTACAGGCCGATTTCTTTATGCAATGTCATCTATAACATCATTTCTAAAATTATAGCAGAGAGAATCCGAGGCAATTTATCAATCCATATCACAAAAGAACAACATGAGTTCCTAAGTGGCAGAAACATTCTAGAAGTTGTGGCCATAGCTCTAGAAGCTTTGCATTCTATGCAAACAAAAAATGTTGGGGCTGCTATTCTTAAAATTGATCTAAAAAAATCCTACAACTGCCTAGACTGGAGCTATCTCAGATGTTTACTTATCAAAATCGGGCTAAACAACCTGTGCACAAAATGGATCATGGCTTGTGTGGAAGGAGTCACTACGCGATTCTCATCAATGGATACCCCACATATTTTTTCCTGGCTGAAAGAGGTCTCCGTCAGGGGTGCTCATTATCTCCAATTTTATTCATCTTGGTCATGGATACCCTTAGTCTTCACATCAAAAAAGCGGTTGCTGCCGGAAAAATTGGCCCCCTTTCCATCTCTGGAGGTAACTTTCTTACGCACAACCTCTTTGTGGATGACATTCTTCTGTTCGCTAGGCTTTGCAGACATACTTGGCATATAATGCATGAGTTAATAAATTTATTTCAAAAGGATACTGGCCTATATGTCAACGAAGGTAAATCCACATTTCATTATGGTAAGGTTAAAGAAGAGGAGATGGAATATATCTCACAGCTATTTAACATTCAGGTTGTTTCCATAAAAGAGGGGTTAAAATATTTGGGGTATCATCTTAAACCCACGGGATATAATACTTCGGACTGTTCATAGATCATTAACAGATTTTATAAGAGAATATCAGGGTGGGAATTTAAATGCTTATCGCTTGTTGGCAAAATGATTTTAACACAGTCGGTTCTTGCACAAATCAGTGTATATTGGGTGCATCTATATTACATTCCATCGGCTATAATTAATAAATTGAACAGCTTAATGGCAACCTTTATCTGGGGTAGAAGCAAGGAAAAGAGAAACTACCATCTTACTAAATTGGAAAACATCTCCCTCCCAAAAAAAAGGGAGGCTGGGGCATCATGAATCTGCACCTCTTTGGCAGGGCTCTTCTGTCCAAATCATTGTGGTGGGCGGTTTTTGGAAAAAGATTATGGAGTCGAACTATTATAATGAAATACCTTGGGAATAATGATATTTACTATTGGTACAGGAACATTTTTAAATGGCCCTCTCGAGGTTCGGCGATTTGGAGAGGTTTTCAAAAGATTCTTCCTTTATTTTGCAGGAACTTCATATGGAAATTTCAAACTGGTAACAACATCCTTATAGGTGTTGATGCCATCAAGAGAGTAGAAATGGACCCAATAATCACCGCACAGCTTCTCATGCTCCTCCACCAAAAAGGTTTTTTCTACTGGGCACAGGTAATAGAAGGATGGAAGAATGCCATTCCACAATGGAAAACATACAGAGAACTGGGCCTAGAAGGTGAAATGGCTGCCCAATGGAATAGAATTATTTGCAATATAAGGAATGCAAGATTTTATAAAACTAAGGACAGAGATTGCATTGAATGGCAGGCAAAAAAATGCAGGTCCCTTATATTAGTAAGAGACATATATCTCTTATTGATAAAACAGCGAAGAGAGACCTCCCGGAAAATCTTTCCATACTCTCTATGGAAGGTAAGCTGCTCGCTAAAAATCATTATGTTTTCGTGGCTAGTATATCATAATAAAAATCTCACTTGGACAAATTTACAGAAAAGGAGCTGGCAGGGACCAGCCATATGCGTGATTTGCCTTGCCAACATAGAAGATAATTTGCACATTTTTTTAAATTGCCCACAATCTCAGTGTTTGTGGATGCAATTGGCATCATATTTTGGCTTTCCTGCAGTTTCACATCCTTCCATAACAGAAGCATATGAATGGTGGGGTTCACAAAAATCTATCTGGCGCCCCATTCCATTAATCGTTATCTGGTTCATATGGAAGTGGAGAAACAAAAGAATCTTCCAAAACAGCAAGGAGACTTTTGGACATATTATGGACAAGGTTATTCCTTATTACTTCTCCATTCTTCAAATCATGCCCCAACAGAAAAATCAACAGATGGTTGCCTCTGACTACCAGCAACTCTTCTTCCCAAGGGCTCACTTTGACGGTGCGGCAAAAGATGGCATATGCGCTTGTGGTGTTTACATTGGTATTTCAAATGATCTCCAATACTTCATATACTGGAATGGTGGCAAAGGGACAAATAACAAGGCAGAGGCCATGGCCCTGCATGGTCTACTTTTATTCTGTAGTTTCATGGATATTGGACCTATAAATGTATATGGTGACTCGAAAATAATCATAGATCATGTGAATGGCAAACATGAAATAAAAAATGAGAGCCTTACAAGATGGTTGGGCAGGATTGCATCTCTATGGAAGCCTGCGACTTTCCCTATCTCACATATAAGTGCAATCAAAATGAGCAAGCGGATGTACTTTCAAAGAAAGGAATGGATTCTCCATATGGTATGTGGCACCTGAGCATCTGTATGGATCCTTGTACATATGTTATACAGCCCTTCTTTATGCCCGGCATATAAAGTCAACAATATCCGGTATGCTACAAGCTCCTTATTTTCTGGATAATATCTCAGATCTACAGGTAATCTACATATACCTGATAGTCTTTTAAATTAGCTAGGATGATTTGAATATATGAAGTCCAAAAATTTTATATATGTATAAATGAAAGATGAACTGATGAAATATGCGCAGAATAAGATGCCATATCCGGGACAAAATCCCACCATTTTCTGTATATTTAGAACTGTTTTTGAACATAATATAAATACTATACTGCTTTTTCTTCTGAAAAAAATTGCAAATCGGTAAACACATGACCAGAAATTCCAGATCTGATCACCGGATCGTTTAGAATATCAATTCCCTGTAGGTAATGTTTTTTAAATTTAGATAGATGGATGGCTAAATCTACATGTGAATGTGAGTAACGGGAGGGCAACATGAAATGTACATTATCCCACATGATAACCACCGCTTTCTCACCGACCATTTATAAATACAGCAAAGTCGACGTTTTGCAAAATCCACGGCGAAAATTGTATAACCACTTGGTAGCCATCCATTTGATATTCAGAATAAATATTGTATCATACTCTTATGTACCGATAGTTTGTTTTCGTCCTTCTTTTACAAAGTGTCTTTTTAAACTATTTATAGTTACTTATATTTCTTATCAATCTTCTAGTTTATAGTTTGTTTTCGTTGTTCTTTCACAAGTGCCTTATCATTCTTTCACAGTGTTTTTTTAAACTATGTGTCTTATTATTCTTTCCCAAGTGTCTTTTTAAATTACTTATAGTTATTTCCTCTCTTAATTTAAATTCTAGAATAGTCCTCTTAATTTTTATGATATGTTTTTTATCAATCTTCCACAAAATCTAAATTCTAGAATAGTCCTCTCCTAATTTTTATAATATGTTCCTCATAAATCTTCCACAAATCTTATAATAATGTCATGATATAATTTGTATGATATGTTTCTCATCAATCTTCCTCAAATCTTATGATAATCATGTAATATTTAAAAAAAAAAAAAAAAAAGTTCTTCACTCTATTTTGATGTATACGTCTATTTGCTTAACGTTTGTTTTTATACTTCTATTGGCTTTTATACCTCTATTTGCTTACCATTTGTTTTTTATACCTCTATTATCTTAGAGTTTGTTTTTCTCTCAATTTTTCACCAAACTTAATTAATACATGTGAACTTTTATAACAAATTTAATTCATACATAACAAACTATTAAAATCTAAATAAATAATTAATTTTATTAAAGTTTCAAGGTATTCAAAGTAATAATTTTTACTTCAAATATCCTCTCATATTCATATGCATATTCATAATCTATTAAAATAATTAGGGTTTTAAATATCCTCTCATATTTATTTATTTTTGTAAATCAACACTTTTGTATTAATTCATAGTAAACATAATGTACAAAAAGGTCTGCTCGCACAAACTAGAAAGAACCAACCTTGCCCGTTTACAACACTTATGAGCCGCTAAAATTCTGTCTATCGCCCCCAAGGCATACCACGCAGGGTAGCACTTAGAAGGGATGGGGACTGCAAAACAATGTGCCCTTTCTAGCAATTGCATAAAAAGATAGAAAAAGGACCAGCGAGACATCAGAGACAAAAACAAGTCAACACAGAATATCGACCAATAAACTTGAGATCAGAGACAAAACAAGTCATAATAGACATAGCAAATTGAAACTAACAAAACAAGCCATTACAGCTTAAGGATGACATAATCTTTGGTAGGAACCCTTGGGTTGGCTGAAGCCGTCGAAATACCAGGCTGAGGAGTGCGCTGAGTGGTTCGATCCCCCAGGCTGGTGCCTGTAGCTTCCTCCGCATCTTTCCCCGCAACTGAGGGATCCTGACGAATAGTGTGCCTGAGAAGACTAATTAAAACACTCATTTTTTGGGACAGATTGTCTACTTGCTGAACCAAGGCACTCAGCTTGAAGTCTAAGGCGTCCAGTTTCGCCATATGCTCTGTGGAAATAAGGGAGATAGCTTGATGTGCCTGATTGATGTATTCCCCTTGCATACTAATCGCCTTGGCTAACATAGTCTTCATCCTCCACATCTCATCCTAAGTACGCACAAATTGGATTGCCCGAGTGGTTACAGTTCCTAGATAATCCACTCCACCTCCTCCTCCAAATCCTGCTCCTCCAGATGCTCTTCCTCTGCGACAATAACTTCAAGCTCCTCTATCTTGCACTTCTCTTTTAGGGAGATTCGTGTTTCATGGAATCCCGAGCACTCTGTAGATCCCTGTTAGCCGAGGCATTACGGCTACCCTCACGTACCATTCTTCTATGGCAGAGAACAGAAACTCTGAGCCTTCTGAGAACACTACTAAAGCTATTTTGCATACCTAAGGAAAGCAGAGTATCATCCTTCTGGTGGGAGGCCTTATTTATAAAAGATGGTAGCCTTGTATGGCCTAAGGCTACTCACTTCTCCATTTGATGAGCGCATGTTCAGTCATAATAACTGCTGCTCCGATCCCCGCATTTTTGTTTATGATACGAATCTTTATTATTAACTCTCACGCTTGAAACAATTTGTGGATTGCCAAGTGTCTCCCTTTGTGATTTGATACCGACGCTGCCCAGATTTTTTGTTCAATGTGCTCCTTGATACTAGCCCTACGCTCTTGTGAACTAATTGCCACTTCCTCTCTTGTACTTCCTGGGAAATATTCTCTCATATTCATATGCACATTCATAATCTATTAAAATAATTAGGTTTGAATTTACTTTAAATATCATCTCATAATCATAATTTAATTTTTCATGTGCATATTCTTATTTATACTCTCGTATGCATATTGATTTATCATTTTGATGGAAAAGCATATTCATATGCATATTCATAATTTATCTTTTCATTTGCATATTCTTATTTATCCTCTCGTTAATTTATACATACAAACTATTAAAATCTATTAAAATAATTAGGATTTTATTAAAGTTTCAAGGTATTCAAAGTAATAATTTTTTCTTCAAATATCCTCTCATATGCATATGCATATTCATAATCTATTAAAATAATTGGGTTTTAAATATCCTCTCATATTCATAATGGGTTTGAATTTACTTTAAATATCCTCTCATATTCATATGCATATTCATAATTTATTTTTTCATGTGCATATTCTTATTTATATTCTGGTATGCATATTCAGTTATCATTTTGATGGAAAAGCATATTCATATGCATATTCATAATTTATCTTTTCATTTGCATATTCTTATTTATCCTCTCACATACATATTCATTTATCAATTTGATGGAAAGGTGCATTTTCTTATTTATCCTCTTGTATGCATATTCATTTATCATATTCTTATTTATCCGGTCCAATGCATATTCTTATGAAAAGGTGTATATTCTTATTTATCCTCTAGTATGCATATTCATTTATTTCTTTCTCTTCATTTATCATTTCATATTCATTTATTCATTTATCTTATTCATTTCATATTCATATTCTTATCATCATTTATCATTTCATATTCATTTATCATTTGGTATGCATATACTTATGGAAATGTGCATATTCTCATTATATTTTTATGGAAAGATACATATTCTCATTATATTTTTATGGAAAAATACATATTCTCATTATATTTTTATGGAAAAATACATATTCTTATTCGTGCTCTAGTATGCATATTCATTTATTCATTTATCTTCATTTATTCATTTATTATTTTGATGGAAAAGAAAAACTTAATTAAGATTTTATCAAGGTTTTATTACGGTTTCAAGGTATTTAGAGTAATAGTTTTTACAAACTTTAAATATCCTCTCATATTAATATGTATATTCATAATATTCTTAAATATGTATATTCATAATATTCTTATTTATCCTCCTGTATGCATATGCATATTCATTTATCATTTTGATGAAAAAAACACTTAATTAAGATTTTATTCATTTATCATTTCTGGAAAGGAAGAACTGAATTAAGATTTTATTTATTTACCAATTTGATGGAAAAGAAGAACTTAATTAAGATTTTATCTTCTATAAACACATTCTTATTTATCCCCTCGTATGCATATTCATTTATTAATTCATTTATTATTTTGATATTCATTTATTAATTCATTTATTATTTTGATATTCATTTATTATTTTGATGGAAAAGAAAAACTTAATTAAAATTTTATCTTGATCTATTCAATCAAATCAGAACTGGTGAATGTGTAATTTTTACAAATGATATTTTGAAACAAAAAATTCAGAGATATTCATTATTTTGATGAAAAGAAAAAAGAGAAATTCAGATCTATTAATATATATTTTAGGCATATTCATTATTTGATAGAAAGGAGAAAAGAGAAATTCAAGTATATTAATGAACAATCATTTCTCTCAGTTTATTTCTAGAACAGCCTCAAAATTACGAAGCAACAGCCTCAAAATTACGAAGCAGCTTTAAAGGTTGCAGATTGTGAATGCCTTCTAAAATTAAAAATGGCTTCAATCCTAACTCCATTACCATTGACAAATGAAATGGATACAGATATCCTGAACTCCAATGAACAAATCAATAGAACCGGAAATAATAATATAAATACAGTTTCAGCGAAGGTCCTAGCATGGTTATAGATAATCAACTAATTGATATTGTATTGTAGATATGTCAGTATACAAAATTGCAATTAAGAAAGCTCATTAAAATGACGATAGACTTTTTAAATTAAAAAACATTATATATCACGCCAATGAAATACAAAGATTGGTACAGAAACAGAAACTAACCCAATCCTGGCTAGTTATATCACATTCTTAGTTTTCCTTGGTTTTAACTAAAAACATTCATCCCACGTACCCAACCACAAGCATTCAGACCAAAGTTCTGGATTAAAAAAGTCCAGATATTTGTCTAATCGTTGGAAATTGCGTAGCCTAACGAGGCGGAGGAGTTGCCAGCAAAGTTATGGAAATTCCAATCATATTTAGAGAAAATCCGGCAAGGGTTTTTGTAAATCCAAATTATAGTTCTTAAACTTCAAAATTTTAGGCGTTTTTGATGGTGCTGAATCCATTTCCACCATCAAAAACACAATTCAAACACTGCCTCTACAAAAAGTTTTGAAACTTTTTGCCCGGATTCCGGCCACTTTTGGCCGTCCAGGCAATTCCTCTACCTCGTTAGACGACTCCAATGAAAACTCTCACCACCACTGCACCATTTAAACCAGCATTCAGATCGAAGTTCTGGGAAATGTGAGGATTAGAAAAGTCCAGATATTTGTCAAAGCATTCAGATCGAAGTTCTGGGAAATGTGAGGATTAGAAAAGTCCAGATATTTGTCAAAGCGATGGAAACTCTCACAACTGCACCATTTAAATTTCCTTGGAGGTTGACAGACCATAGTGCAGCCAAATCTCTCTGTACTACAATATCATCATCCATAATCCAAAAATCATCCAAAAAAGATCTTGTACTACAATATCATCATCCAAAAAGATCTTGTACTACAATATTATCATCCAAAAAAAATCTTGTCCAGCTTAAGAGTAAACTTGAAGTAAATACAAGTGAAAATAATTTAACAGAGAATTATTTTGAGTTTCGATACTTCAAATTGGTAGCCTGCCGCCAAATTAGTTGGATGATCTACCTTAAAATAATATTCCTTCACGGCTAGAGATTGGAAGCCTGCTGCCAAATTAGTTGGATGATCTACGTTAAAATAATAATACTTCACTGCTACAGATTGGATGGATCTACCTTAAAATAATATTCCTTCACGGCTAGAGATTGGAAGCCTGCTGCCAAATTAGTTGGATGATCTACGTTAAAATAATAATACTTCACTGCTACAGATTGGAAGCCTCCTGCCAAATTAGTTGGATGATCTAATTTAAAATAATATTCCTTTATTGCTACAGATTCAAGCGGCCAAAGAACTGGACAATAGGAAGAATTTAGCCATTTGAAATCATCAACTGTAGCTTTGCCGGGAGGGTTTTCTAAAAACCACATCTTCATATCCGCAAAATTCTTCAATCTATCTGTTAGAAGATGAAAAACATGAGGAATAATATTCCTTCATTGCTACAGATTCAAGATGCCAACTCAACAATAGGAAGAATTTAGCCATTTGAAATCATCGACTGTACCCGACTGTAGCTTTGCCTGGAGGGTTTTCTAAAACCACATCTTCATAGAAGATGAAAAACATGAGGAATATGCTGAATGAGAACAAAAAAATGACTGATTACCAAAATAAAACAGTGTGACACTGAAATGGAGGGTTTTCTAAAACCACATCTTCATAGCCCCAAAATTCTTCAATCTATCTATTAGAAGATGAAAAACATGAGTAATATGCTGAATGAGAACAAAAAAATGACTGGTTACCAAAATAAAACAGTGTGACACTGAAATCAAGTTCATACTTAGCATTCAGTATGGTTGAATTAATCACGACAGAGGTAGCTAGCACATTGTCAGAAAATAATTCATAATGATAGATGTAGCATTGACACGGTGCATGCCCTTTCTTTGCTGCCCTGTGCCAACTGACTTTAAAAATGTGCTCTGCCTTTTTAGTGTTCTTAGCTGTTCATCTCTAGATAGAAGCATGGCTTGCAGGTTTTGGGCTATAATGGTACAACCATGTAATTGATCTTCTCGAAGCATGGCTCGCAACTTTTGGGCTACAATGGTACAACCATGTAATTGTTCTTCTCTGGCTGTGGAGAGAAGCAGTGAAAATCATTTAACATAGATAATTATTTTGAATTTCGATGCTTCAAATTGGAAGCCTGATGCCAAATTCGTTGGATGATCTACCTTTATTCCTTCATTGATACAGATTTGAAGCCCAAATTAGTTGGATGATCTACATTAAAATAATATTCCTTCATTGCCAAAGAACTGGACAATAGGAAGAATTTAGCCATTTGAAATCATCGATAGTAGCTTTCTAAAAACCATATTCCTTCATTGCTACAAATTCAAGCTGCTAAATAACTGGACAATAGGAAGAATTTAGCCATTTGAAATCATCGATTCGACTCTAGCTTTGCCGGGAGTGTTCTCTAAAAACCACATCTTCAGTTTCCTGAAAGAAACAAAGGAATATGCTGAATGAGAAAAAAAAAATTACTGATTACGAAAATAAAAGTGACACTGAAATCAAAGGAATACACTGAATGAGAACCAAAAAATGACTAATTACCAAAATAAAACAGTGTGACACTGAATCAAATGAATATGCTGAATGAGATCCAAAAAAATGACTGATTACCAAAATAAAACAGTGTGACACTGAAATCAAAGGAATATGTTGAATGAGAACCAAAAAAATGAATGATTACCAAAATAAAACAGTGTGACACTGAAATCAGCCTCATACCTTGGCATGAGTATGGTTGAATTAATCACAACAGAGGTAGCTAGCACATTGTCAGAAAATTATGCATAATCATAGAAACTGGGGTCCTCCAACTTCTCCTTGTTAGGAAATTCAAGCCCTCCAACTTCTCCTTGTTAGGAAATTTCAAGCTTTTCAGGTGCGAGCATGTCGTAATCAATTGTCAACCGCATTGACACAGTACATGCCCTTTGGAACAGTCTTTGCTGCCCAGAGCCAACTGACTTAAAAACGTGCTCTGACCTTTTAGTGTTGTTAGGAAATTTCAAGCTTTTCAGGTGCAGGCATGTCGTAATCAATTGTCAACCGCATTAACACAATACATGCCCTTTGAAACAGTCTTTGCTGCCCAGTGCCAACTGACTTAAAAACGTACTCTGCCTTAGTGTTCTTACCCGTTCATCTCTAGATTGAAGCATGGCTCACAGCTTTTTGGTTACAATGGTACAACCATGTAATTGTTCACTTCTCTCGCTGTGGAGAGAAGCAGTGAAATTAATTTAACATAGATAATTATTGTGAGTTTCGATACTTCAAATTGGAAGCCTGCTGCCAAATTAGTTGGATGATCTAATTTAAAATAATATTCCTTCATTGCTACAGATTCAAGCTGCCAAAGAACTGGACAATAGGAAGAATTTAGCCATTTGAAATCATCGACTGTAGCTTGGCCTGGAGGGTTTTCCAAAAACCACATCTTCATAACCCCAAAATTCAATCTATCGGTTAGAAGATGAAAAACATTTTTTCCAAGTTCCTGAAAGTAACAAAGGAATATGCTGAATGAGAACCAAAAAAAAGACTGATTACCAATATAAAACAGTGTGACACTGAAATCAAGTTCATATCTTGGCATTCAGTATGGTTGAATTAATCACGACAGAGGTAGCCAGTATGGTGAATTAATCACGCCAGAGGTAGCTAGCACATTGTCAGAAAATAATGCATAATGATAGACACTGGGGCCCTCCAACTTCTCCTTGTTAGGAAATTCAAGCTTTTCACATGCAAGCATGTCGTTATTAGTTGTCAACCGCATTGACACACTACATGCCCTTTGGAAAAGGCTTTGCTGCCCAATGCCAACTGTCTTAAAAGCGTGCTCTGCCTTTTTAGTGTTCTTACTTGTTCATCTCCAGATTGAAGCATGGCTCGTAGCTTTTTGGTTACAATGGTACAACCATGTAATTGTTCTCTTCTCTGGCTGTGGACAGAAGCTGACCCATTGACTTGATTTTTTCTGGGGAACTGAAAGTCGGGTTAATTTTCCCTTATCCTCAATATTTAAAACTTGATAACTTGATGCCCCAAAGATGCATAAATATATATATATATAAAGAT
>APFE030674465.1:74797-86130 GCA_000404065.3 Pinus taeda | reverse complement strand
TCTTATTTATACTTTGAATTATTTTTGCATACCAATACCATAAATAATGAGCATGAACAAGAAAATCAGACAGTCACATCAAAGAACCCCAGATATAAGGTGGAAACCCAATGTGGGTGAAAACCACCTGCTGCAATATGTCTCTATCTTCTTTCAAATTAGAAACTCCTTTTACAATGGTCTTGTACTGGTGCAGTTCTTTACCAGTACGCAGGCTGCAACCTGCAGAGAGCTACAACTCTCTCTCGTTTTCCAGTCTCTCCTGGAAGGGAGCTACAACCCCCTACTTCTTTTCTTATAAGGACCACTTTTCATAAATGTTCAAACTGGATCCATATACACCAAATGATCATCAAGTACATATAAATTACAGTCAGCTGTAGTAACCAGATCAAAATAACAGAACTGAACCCAGAACACCTTATCAACAGAAAAATTCAGTCAACAAATAGTCCTGAAACAGATACGCAACTTTCCTTTCTTTGGCCTGCGTCGGTACGCACTTCACCCTCTGCTTCTCTGCGTATACCCACAGATCTCCTTCTTCTGCACTGCGTGCCCACGCACTGCTTCTTCTGTCGCGCTGCGTACAGTACGCACCCAAATGCACTATTGTGCCGCGTACTCACCCAGTAGGCACGCACCCAAAAGAACTATCGCGCCGCGTACTATTACAGTAGGCATGCACCTGAACCACTGCTGCTCTGCGTACCCCCGCAGTTCTCCTGTTTCTGCTCTGCGTACCCACGCAGTCACCCTTCATCTGCTCTGCGTACCTGCGCCGCTCGCCTTCTTCTGCTCTGCGTACCCACGTAGAGGCACCGTTAAACACCTGCGTACCTCAGATTAGGGCTGAATTTACAGATCACCAGTGTGCTACAGTTAGACGGATGCCCAGATCTGATCAAGCGCTCGGGAGATCACCCTTTACAGATTCGCTTTCCACTTTCACTTTCATATAGATCAATTCTTTTAAAACAATAACCCAATAGATCAGATCTTAATATATTCAACCCAAAAGCATACTAAGCCAAATGATCTCTTTTGCTTTATATAGGCAAGCTCTTCCTCAAATCAAGGATCATGGGGCTCAATAATAATAAAAAAATAAAACAATACCACGGGCCAAAACCATGATAACACAATACCGTCGGCTAAATACCAAGGGTAAAACATAAGGAACCCCACGTGTGCGCGCTTTACTGTCTTGAAGTGTGTGCACTGGGGGTACGCACCTCATGAATGAGTAACCTGCATGTCTGGACGCGGTCCCTGCACAGCGTACCTGCGGGTACGCATCTTCTGAACTGTTCTCCTGTGTACTTCTTAATTTTCATCATATTGAGAGCCTTGCCATGGGTGTTGCCATCAAGTACAACATCTGGAACATATAACCATACCAGAAACATAATGCCAACAAGGATAACATATGCTTGATCTGTAAGTTCATCCTTTCAATGAATCCCTTTGAGTATTTTTAACGAACCCTAAGAAGGAGTGGTTTGGTCCTGTCATGTTCAATGATTCCATCGCTGTTTGATTTTTTTACGAGTCTAGTGAAGGTCTAACTCGGCTCCTTAACTCCAACATTTCAATTTCGTAAATAGTCCCTTAAGTTTGAAAAGGCAAAAAACAATACTCAAGAGAACCTCTTAGCCATGTTTGACTAAGGTATTCATTTTTTGTAATTAGTGTATCTTAGTCTGGAAAAGGGTTAAACTTATACTAAGTAGACTTCTTTTCATTTACTTTAACAAGTTCGAAAAGAAAAGTGCTTGGTGATATTTTCATATTTTGGGAGTCTGAAAAAAGAACTAAAATAATACTCTAGGGTGTCCTTTTTTCGTAGGTTTACAGATTCTGAAAAGTGATAAAAGTATGCTCTTTGGTCAAATGACCTGTTTCAATTCAGACATCATCAAATCTATTAGACGACTTTCAACCTTGACACATGGTTACCCCTGCTTTACCCACAATATGCATATAGGCCTATGCCTAAACCATTTTCTGCCCAGGAATTTATATGACCATCTAGTCAAAGATTCATTATAACTGAACAATGGGTTAATGCCCCCTTAATTAGAATTCATGTGGAAACCTTTATTTATTAACCACATAGTCTAGCCCTTCCAATCCTTTCTATCGGGACTTAATACATCCTCATAAACCTTTATTAATTCCTATGGCCACATATATAACTCTTCCAACTCTTTAACACTCGTTATATATGATTAACTCATAAAACCTTCTTATCATGCCTTATTTCTATTATAATGATTTATAATATAAATACACTAATAAACATACATAACATACATTTTCTTCCCTTTTCAAAGCCTCCACACCGTTCTCGATATTACCTTTATCGCTATCGCAATATCGGGTTCTCTGCGGTCATGCTACACACTCTACCTTCCGCCTCCGATATGCAATCATATTCCAGATTTCAAACACTATATAACTGCACCTATACCCTTATCGATTCCGTCTTCATTGCATGTCACATTTATTCTCCGATCCAACTCCATATAACATTTGCGATGCGAATTAATATCTACTGTTGATCTTTCACCATCAGATCAACAGTTGATGTCTTCTCCGAACAAACACAACTTGCTCAATAGTCCTCCATCGTTGATCTACAATTAGTGGATCCGACGGTCCATGAAGATTTCGGGTGGACAAGTAGCATGGAGAATACCTGCCCGATAAGTAGTTTTCTCTCTCCACACTCATGCTACATTTCAACCAATAAATGGAATCAGGTGACTT
This sequence comes from Pinus taeda, assembly GCA_000404065.3. Lineage (NCBI taxonomy): Eukaryota > Viridiplantae > Streptophyta > Pinopsida > Pinales > Pinaceae > Pinus > Pinus taeda. The sequence continues at coordinate 83,358 of APFE030674465.1, read as the reverse complement.
CCCTCTAGTACCACTTACCATTTCTGCCTCGCCCGAAATACCACTTCCTGTTGCGAAACCACTTCTTCATGAGTTAACTTCCGCGCTCTTCCACCATGCAATTTAATCCTAGTTGTTGATCTGTGAGATGTAATGGTTGTTGTGCATTGACACTTTACTCCTCTACTATTTTATTTGCTTATAATTTTACGTTATTTCTTCAGCGTTTCTGTGGTTCCGGGTTTCTTCAAGGTTCTAATCCCTTGGTCGTTTCACTGCACACTTCCTCTTGAGCTTTGGCTTTGATCTTTCTAATGGATTCCATGATCCATTATGATCCTCCTCTTCATGCATTTCTTTGTGTAATCACCGAACTTCACCTGCAAATCTCTATTACACATAATATGTTAATTCATTCATTCATCATTCAATATTCAATAACACACTTATACAAACTGGAATTTGAATCTCTGTGCATATATATCTATATATATATATATATATCAACAAACAATTACATAATGAGAATCTTTGTCTTTCCTTGGCTTGATCTTCTAATTAATGGCCTCTGTTACATCATCCACCCATAGGCTTACAAACACCTCTATCTATCTAATTATTTAACTCTCTCTCCCTATCTCTACCCCCTATCCAGGCATTTCAGGCTTACATTTATACAAAAATGGATTCTGAAACCAATTCCTAGTTTAGATCCATAAGCTTCTCAACAAAATCCTAAAATCTCTTTCTCATCTCTAAGAGTTCTCTCAAATCCACAAAATCATGAACTGACTCCTAATCTAAGATTTACAATCAATTCCCAATCCTCTCATCACTCAACTATCTTAAATATCTCATGTTCTCCTACATTCAAGAACATTTACAATTATGCCTCACAATATTCAGTTAATTCCTATTCTCATTAAAATCACTCAAAACATTAAATAATAACATTAATTCAATACTTAGGAAACCAACTTCCTTGAAACACAAGGACCCCTATGTCTACTAAAATACAATGATAATGTTGAGCTAAATGCTCCTGTATTAGACTCCCCAAGTAAGAATATTTATGACCTCTTGGTAATAAGTCTGGATAATTGATTCCTCCTGGATCCTAGACTTTATTTTGTAATCTGTCTTTACTTTTCCATTGCTCTATTTTTGTTGTTGTTTGTTTTTGTTTTCCAGGTCTCCATACATTATGCTACAACGCTCCACTTGCCTTGCTTTCATAGTCTGTTACTATCTTCCTCTTGTTGTTACTCCTCTCTTTCCTTGTTGTTGTCTTCTTCTGAGACACTTTCATCATTAACCTTCTTATCAGTTCAATCTCTCTATCTAGTATATCCTCTGTCTGCTAATTGCTTTCATTTCTTGATTGATGAACTGTCCTTTTTTTCTTGTTCTTCACTTATCCTGATCGCCTCCTTTTCATCCTTACCCTCTTCTTTATTGTTATCTTGCACCTTTTCAATTGCTGCTATATTGTCTTTTAGAACAATTTCCTGCTTTTGTTTCCTGCACCTGTCAACTTCTTCCTTATTATTATTTATGACAACTTCTTTGTCATCCTTCATAAGCAACTTATCCTAAACACTTATCCTCTCCTCTTCCTACTTCCTCCTTTGAAAGTCTAATTCCCTATATAATTCAATGATTTTACTTGGAGTAAACTTTGGAAATTTTACACAATCTCCCATTTCTTCAATTGCTATTGATCCAACATCACATGGTCCTTCTTCCTCTGCTATGTCTTTCTTAACATCCTTCAGTAGATGTTCTTCATCTTCTTCTTTCATTTGGATGTCCTCTTGTGCCAAATATGTTCCAGTTTCTACAACAAAATCTGCATTTATAAGACAATCATCAAAAACAAATATATAAGGCCTCTATACCTCTTCTTCCTTTGGCAACACTTCAATATGTTGCTCTGATCTCTCCTTTAACTCCTTTGTCAACACATCAGTATGTTGATTCAAACTCAAAGAACTCTTGAGACTGTTAGATAGTCTCCCCTTCTCATCATTTGTTTCAATGATGTCTTTCAGCACTTGTCCATTGTAGTGAACTGATTCTTTTCCAGTATCCTTGTCAAACTCTGCTTCAAAACTTTCAGCTTCTGGAAGGTTTTCTTCTACATTTTTGACAACTTTAAAAGTCTTCCTATCTTCTTCCAAACCTACAATCATACACAAATCATTAATTTAAAAAATACAAGACCTTTTGGTCTCATTTGATGCTTCAGTCATCAAGTCTTTTGGCTACTTTGAATCAGTCCTATGATCCAACTCCTCTGGATTTTCATCCCTTTCAAAATGTAATGGTCCACGTTCTGGTTCACATATTGAAACTTCAACATCTTCTTCAGCATCTCCCTTTTTTTGTAGCTCAACTCTTTTGAGCTTCTCTGCCTTCAATTTGGCATCTATAATTTGTTCAAGTTCCCTTAGCTCCTTTGTTAACTACATATTCACCTATTGATTCCTCTTCTCTTGTAGCCTCTGCCACTTGACTTTCTTTCTCATGACATAACCATATTTCTGATCCATCTCATTTCTCTACAACATTTCCATTAATACTTCAAGTTGAACTGCTATCTCAGTCTTCTCCCTCTCATATTCTTCTTTACTTAACTGTCTCTGTATGCCATTTGCCTTGGCATCTCTTTTCTTTTGTCCTTGGTTGTGGTTTCTTTCAAAACCTCTATTATGACTATCACTAGTTATCATCCTCTCCATCTCTATGATTTCCTTTCACTCACTCACTATGAGTTGCACTAAAGCCTCTACAACAGCAAGTCCGCCCTGCTGCCACTTACCTCACCAAGCTCTCCTCTGTACTTGATCTTTTGGCAAGAAATTGGTTCTCTATCTCTGGAACCTCCTTTGAGTACTTCTCTTTGCTCCTTCTAGGCTTCAACTCATCTGTACTTTCCAAGAACACAACTGTCCTCTTTATCCAATCTATGTTGGAATTCCTCAAGGTTCTGCCACATTTCTGCTTTCACTTAGAAACTCTTACCAGCTTCCTTTATCTCTTAGCAATTCTACCCACATACATTGTGGAATTGCCTTCAAGATATTTGTCTGATCTTGTCCTCCCATTCACCTACACTTTTGAATGGACTGTTCTTTTCACTAGCTTTCAGTTGTATCTTCAAACTTTGGTACTTCAAAAACTTACAAACATCCCTCTTACAGTTTAACTCCTGTAATCCTGCTCTAAAATTTCACTCATTCAATATCTGCTAATCATTAGACAAATTTGCATACCTTCGCCTACCTTTAGGATCTCACCATTTCTACAAATATGTTTCAATAGATCTTCATGCTTCTAATGCACAAATTCTCAATATTCAACCACTGTCAATCAGATTTAGAGTCTGCTTCTTCCTTCCAATATTTCGGCTTTATCTTGGCAAAGATTAGCTGTTAGCAACAATTTCTCCTTTGATGAGTTTTTTCCCCACTCAGAAATCCTTAACAGTTTCCTTCATTACTGGTTCTTAAGGCTTGATCTTCTTTTGTTGAGATACTTCATTAGCTACAACTATCAATCTTCAATCTATTTATTTATCCATCAAAACTCAAATCAGAGTTAAATAAAAAAATACTTGCATGGTTTTTCCACCCACTCTTCACATCTGAGTGAATCTCCATTCTTCAAAACATCGATGTAGATTCTTTATGTTTCTGCAGTCTCTTCTTAATTCTTACTCACCTGCCTCTAAGAACTTAACTATTCTTCTCCCATTTCAATTTCAAACATTTCACAATTCCAATTATACATATTCATTGGACATAAATCATTTGCTCTACTTTTCTCAAAATCTGAACATTTTATCAAAATGTAGAAATATGAAGATTAGTATTCCTCTTACCAATCTCCCAGCTTTACTCTGGTCTCTTAACTGTCAGATTAGAATCTGATCTCCCTTTCCTGCATACACATCTTTCCAAATATTTATGTTCAAAATTCTTCCAAAGAAACTTTCACACATACTTTCTTTGTTCTGCTCTGATATCAAATGATGCAGGGTTACCCCTGCTTTACCCACAATATGCATATAGGCCTATGCCTAAACCATTTTCTGCCCAGGAATTTATATGACCATCCGGTCAAAGATACAATATAACTGAACAATGGGTTAAGGTCCCCTTAATTAGAATTCATGTTGAAACCTTTATTTATTAACCACATAGTCTAGCCCTTCCAATCATTTCTATCGGGACTTAATACATCCTCATAAACCTTTATTAATTCTTATGGCCGCATATATAACTCTTCCCACTTTTTAACATTGATTATATATGATTAACTCATAAAACCTTCTTATCGCGCCTTATTTCTATTATAATGCTTTATAATAGAAATACATTAACAAACATACATAACATACCTTTTCCGCCCTTTTCAAAGCCTCCGCACAATTCTCGAGATTACCTTTATCGCTATGACAATATCGGGTTCTTCACGGTCATACTACACACTCTACCTTCCACCTCCGATATTCGATCATATTCTGGATTTCAAACACGATATAATTGCACCTATACCCTTATCGGTTCCGCCTTCATCGCATGTCGCATTCATTCTCCGATCCAACTCCATATAACATTTGCGATGCGAATTAATCTCCGGCGTTGATCTTCCACCATCAGATCAATGGCTGATGTCTTCTCCGAACAAATAAAACTTACTCGATAGTTCTCCATTGTTGATCTACAATTAGTGGATCCGACGGTCCACGATGATTTTGGGTGGACAAGTAGCACAGAGAATACCCACCCGATAAGCGGTTTTCTCTCTCCACACTCGTGCTACGTGTCAATCGATAAATGGAATCGGGTGACTTCCCTCTAATACCACATACCACTTTTTCCTCACCTGAAATACCACTTCCTGTTACGAAACCACTTCTTCGTGAATTAACTTCCACACTCTTCCACCATGCGATTTAATCCTTGTCGTTGATCTATGAGATCTAACGGTTAATGTGCATTAACACTTTACTCCTCAGCTATTATGTTTCCTTATGATTTTATGTTATTTCTTCAGCGTTTCTGTGGTTCCGGGTTTCTTCAAGGTTCTAATCCCTTGGCTATTTCATTGCGCACTTCCTTCTAAGATTTGGCTTTGATCTTTCTAATGGATTCAATGATCCATTATGATCCTCCTCTTCATGTATTTCTTTGTGTAATCGTTGAACTTCACCTGCAACTCTCTGCTACATAGAATATGCTAGTTCATTCATTCATCATTCAATATTCGATAAAACACTTATACAAATTGAAATTTGAATCTCTGTGCATATATATATCAACAAACAATTACATAATGAGACTCTTTGTCTCTCCTTGGCCTAATCTTCTAATTAATGGCCTTTGTTACATCATCTGCCCGTAGGCTTACAAACACCTCTATCCATCTAATTATTTAACTCTCTCTCCCTGTCTCTACCCCCTGTCCATGCCTTTTAGGCTTACATTTATACCAAAAGGGATTCTAAAACCAATTCCTGGTTTAGATCCATAAGCTTCTCAACAAAATCCTAAAATATCTTTCTCATCCCTAAGGATTCTCTCAAATCCACAAAATCATGAACTGACTCCTAATCTAATATTTACAGTCAATTATCAATCCTCTCATCACTCAACTATCCTAAATCTCTCATGTTCTCCTACATTCGAGGACATTTACAATTATGCCTCACAATATTCAATTAATTCCTATTCTCATTAAAATCACTGAAAACATTAAATAATTACATTAATTCAATACTTAGGAAACCAACTTCCTTGAAACACAAGACCCCCTATGTCTACTAAAATACAATGATAATGTTGAGTTGAATGCCCCTGCATCAAACCTGCTCAAAACACCACCAAAATATTAAAAATATATATTTTCATGATAAAACTAAATTTAATTTGGGTGAAAATATTAATAAAATAACGATGAAAATGACCATAAAATAGGAAAAAGGTAACTCATTTTTACCATTTCACATTTTACCTCTTGGAGAGTGAGTTCTGAGTGTTTTTCCCCCAATATTTTGCAACTAATTGTTACCGATCCATTGGATCATGTCTTCACTTCTAAGTAGGAGCTATAACCTTCATATTTCCTTTCATGGTTCCATTTTGTCATTTCATGCAAATTTTTCCAGTTTTTTAGGGGCCTAGGGATTAAATTCCTTTCCCTAGGTCCAACACACCCCCAGAAGGTCAAAAGTGTTGAAAATAATACTGAGAGGGGGGGGTGAATCAGTATTATCAGATCAGTAAAAAATTTTCATTTTCTTACTCAGATTTATATACGCTACTTCTATTAAGGATATCCGCGTGTATACGCGACTGTGTCTAAAGAAACTAGCGTATATCCAGATTATTTATAAGTCAGATAATCCATTACATGCTGATCTTTAGATAATGCATCAGAACTTCATTGACCATATGAACAGTAAACAGAAGCAATAAACAGAATAGATCATCACACACAAGAAGCACACATGAACACCATGATATAAGGTGGAAACCCAATGTGGGTGAAAACCACCTGCTGCAATTTGTTTCTATCTTCCTTTAATAAGAAACTTCTTTTACAATGTAATGGTGCAGTCCTTTACCAGTACGCAGGCTTCTACCTGCAGAAGGCTACCACCTTCTTATCTCTTGTACTAGCTGTTCCATTTACTAGTACGTAGGCACTGGCCTACTGAAAGCTCCAACCCTCACTCGTTTTCCAGATGCTCCTGGAAGGGAGCTACAACCCCCTGGCTCTTGTACTGGCCAATATGTTTACTAGTACGTAGGTGCCGGCCTACGATCATCCAGGGACCACGTTTCATACATTTTCATACTGGTTCCATAAAACAATCACCATTGCAATACAACCTACATCATCAATCTCTGAATCACGCAATACTGAAACCCTGTCAACAACACAGTCACCAGAACACAGAACAGACTACATAACTCTGCAACAACAACCAGATCCAATAGCAACTTCAAATATCATACTTCATACTTTATATGCTACTTGGACGAACCCAACCTGCGTGTATACGCGCTTTTACCAAAGACAACCCGCGTACAGATCTGCAAATTCTAACTCATACCTTTGCATCTATTTCAGACATCAGCACATACCCAGATCATAACATTCATACAATAAACATGCGTCAATAGATCTAGTCTATCCATAATCAAACCATATAATGATAATCATTCCAAGCCTTAAAATCCCAATCCATCGTTCATCATCCTTCACATGAGTGCCTCCTTGGTTCAGATCAAGCAAGGCATCACCAACCCATAACCAACATCTAGATCTCACACTTTATTAGATGTTCATCACTTGCTCACTCTTGCACCCACTCTTGGCCTAATGGTCTTCCCCTTATATAGGTTTAGTCTTCTCTCAATACCATGGTCCAAAACCATGTAGAACCAATACCTTGGACCCAATACTTGGGGTCATCATTTCGAACCAAATACCATGGACAAATACCAAAATATCATGGATCAAATACCACAGACCAAAACCATGGTTTTCGACATGTACGCGCATTTCCTTCTATGAACCTGTGTGTGTACGTGTACGCGCCTTTTGCTCCGCTAACCCGCGTATATACGCACTTTCATCACGGTCAACCTGCGTATACCTCTCCCTTGACCTGCTGCATTCTGATCTGTCATCTGAATGAGTTGCCATCAAGGACAACACTTGTATCATACATTTGAGTGAGTTGCCATCAAGGAAAACACTTGAATCATAATGCCAACAATCTCCCCCTTTGGACTTGATGGCAACAACCACACCAAGTCACTCTCCCCCTTTGACATCAAGGGCAAAGGGCGAACCAAGATGTTCTCTTCTTTAATCTCCATCTGCTGTCCATACTCCCCCTGAGTATCTGCTGAAATCTCTGATTGAGCTCCCCCTTTGTATATGCCAAGGTGTACCAATCTGTCCATGCTCCCCCCTGACTATAGGCAAGATCTAAAAAAAGATGTTCATGATAGTTATCAGCAGCTATCATACACCATATGATCTTCATTATAAGCATCTAGCATCCAGATCTGCAATTCATTCTTTTGGTTAAGCAAAATAAGCATCATCACCAAGAACTTCTAACCATAATGCCAACAATGCATTATTTGAAGTATATGCTCCCCCTGAACCTGATGCCATGCCATCATTAAAACTGTGACTGAACCATATGAGACTTTTGTACTGCTGTTTTTCTTCAGAACATCATATACGTGACTCTGCAGCATGTAACTCACGTATATACGCAACTTGTCTTCATGAAACCAACGTATGAGATTTGGAACACTGATCTTCTACACTTCCAGCTACCTTTGAATCTGTCATGTCTGAGTACTCTGCTATGCCACATCTTTCTGGCTGTACTTCCTTTTTCTTCCATATCTTCAACTGTGATGATGTTTTCTTCTTTTGACGCGCTTTCTTTCCCATTGTTCTACGGATCTCCTTTAAGCGATCAAGTTTCTTCAGAAGGACCTGCTCTAATACCAATTGTTAGAAATAATACTGAGAGGGGGGGGGGGGGG